>WNYA01001081.1:0-91472 GCA_019512145.1 Engystomops pustulosus
AATAATACCACCATACACTACCTATATAATACTGCCATACATTATCTATATAATACTGCCAAATACTCCCCGAATAATACCACCATACACTGCCTATATAATACTGCCATATACTCCCCAAATAATACCACCATACACTACCTATATAATACTGCCATACATTATCTATATAATACTGCCAAATACTCCCCGAATAATACCACCATACACTACCTATATAATACTGCCATACATTATCTATATAATACTGCCAAATACTCCCCGAATAATACCACCATACACTGCCTATATAATACTGCCATACATTATCTATATAAAACTGCCATATACTCCCCGAATAATACCACCATACACTGCCTATATAATACTGCCATATACTCCCCGAATAATACCAGCATGCACTGCCTATATAAAACTGCCATACATCGTCTATATAATACTGCCATATACTCCCCGAATAATACCACCATGCACTACTTATATAATACTGCCATACATTATCTATATAATACTGCCAAATACTCCCCAAATAATACCACCTTACACTACCTATATAATACTGCCATACATTGTCTATATAATACTGCAATATACTCCCCGAATAATACCACCATACCCTACCTATATAATACTGCCATACATTGCCTATATAATACTGCCATATACTCCCCGAATAATACCACCATACACTACCTATATAATACTGCCATACATTGCCTATATAATACTGCCATATACTCCCCGACCTGCTCCCATTGCTGATATATCTGGGCAGTGTGTGCATGTTGCCAGAACCCCTCTGGACTCGGGTCTACAGTCTGTTCTTCCAGCTGTTATGGGGGAATAGGCTGAACCTAATCAAGAGGGAGGTTACTTACCGCACGAGGAGACAAGGAGGGTTGTGTATGGTCAACCCTGTGGTGTTCCTAGTGAATACCTTTCTTAAGATCAATGTAGCAAACCTCTGGAAAGAGAGGGCTCCTCCGTGGGTATACTCCTGCAGGGGATGGTTTCGGCCTTTCTTCCAGGAATGGGAGACAGGAGGACAAGTGAAGGATCTCCGTACACCTCATGGGCATCTTCCGGCTTACGCTACCCCGGTTCTGAAGGTGATTCGCCGGTGGGGTCTGGGAATGTGGGAGATCAGGACCATGTCAAGGAAAGTCCTTGACAAGAGGATTCTGTTGACCCATTTCCAGAAGCCTCTGGCCCTCAGGGATTGCCCAAGTCGGGATCTGGGGGTGGGTTTGAGTTTATTGAATTCCATCAGGATCCCCTTGAAGTTTTGGGACTTGACTTGGCGCTGCTTCCATGGAAAGCTGTGTGTGAGGGACAATCTGAAGTGTAGGAGCTCTGAGGAAAGGGGTTGTCCCCGGGAGGAGTGCGGTGGCCTGCTGGAGAGCATGGACCACTTCCTGCTTCAGTGCCCCTTTAACACAGAGGTGTACAACCGGGTGGGCGCTTCCATCCATTGGCCCGGGTTGGCCGGTCTCTCCTATGCGGAGTGGGCCTATGGAGCATTCAGAGGCCTGGGTGGCCGGGACCGCTGCACGTTATTCTTAGTCAGTCTAGTGGTCAGGTACCACACGTGGAACGCACGGTGTTTAGTATCGACGCAGCGTAAAATCCTCCCGGTGGATGAGGTGGTCAGGAACATTCTGGGTGACCTGGTGAAGGTGCGCTCTCTGGAGTATGAGAGGCTGGGCACGGGGAGGGCCTCTCTCCTTTGGAGGGGGTTCTCCTTTAGTGTCCCTTAGTCTGTCATCTCCTCTCCTGGTGTTGGGCTGATGCTGCACTGTAGATTTTTGTTTTGTATCTGAGCATGTAGTGATGTTGGGGCTTGCAGGCGCCGAACCTGGGCTTTATGTGGTTTTGATTGATGTTGTTGAGATTTTATTTGTATTCTGTTTTCTTTATGTTATGTTGTAAATACTGTATATATATTGTATATATTGTATATAGTGGGGTTTGGGACATAGCGTTAGGTTGGGAGGGGGGTGATGGTGGTGGGATTTACGAACTGACCTTGGGCACTGGTCTGGACTACTTAACGCAAACTTTGGACGTTAGACCAGTGTCTGGGGGGAAGGGGAGGGTGCGGGCGAGGGATTTAGTTTAGTGTAGTGTTGTGTGTATTATGTATTATGTGTTTGTTATTATATATTTATTAAAAAAAAAAAAAAAAATGGGTGTGGGATGTGATCTGTGTGGGGTGGTTTGTTATTAGAGGGTGTGGGGTGGGTTTATGTATATTTATAGTCATTTATGTTTTATTTGTGGTGGCTTGTCTTATTGTTTATTGGTCTGGTTTAGGTTGTGATAATCGGTTGGGTGGGGGTTGTGGTATTTGGTGTTCATTCATTTCGGTGTATTTTAAGTTATTGTTTTTACTAGGTGTGAATGTGGCTGGACCAGCAGGTAAGATATTGTATATATTGTATATTATGTTTTGTTTGTATTGTTATGTTTTTTTACTTTTATATAAAATAAAAGATCTACAGGATGTAACTCAGGATCAGTACAGGATAAGTAATGTCATGTATGTACACAGTGACTGCACCAGTAGCAGAATAGTGAGTGCAGCTCTGGAGTATAATACAGGATGTAACTCAGGATCAGTACAGGATAAGTAATGTCATGTATGTACACAGTGACTGCACCAGCAGCAGAATAGTGAGTGCAGGTCTGGGGTATATTATAGGATGTAACTCAGGATCAGTACAGGATAAGTAATGTCATGTATGTACACAGTGACTGCACCAGCAGCAGAATAGTGAGTGCAGCTGTGGGGTATAATACAGGATGTAACTCAGGATCAGTACAGGATAAGTAATGTCATGTATGTACACAGTGACTGCACCAGCAGCAGAATAGTGAGTGCAGCTCTGGGGTATATTATAGGATGTAACTCAGGATCAGTACAGGATAAGTAATGTCATGTATGTACACAGTGACTGCACCAGCAGCAGATAGTGAGTGCATCTCTGGAGCTCGTTACATCGTTAAGCTCTGTCTGTTGCTGTGAGAGGCTGTGTGCTGCTGCTGCTCTGAGCTCCAGGAATAATCCACCTCCACCTGGGGCCTGCTCTCTCCCTTCCCAGGGAGGGGGTGGGTTTCCAGGCATGAGCCAGAGCGGCAAGCCCCAGGCTCCTGCTTCCCGGGCCAGGCCGGCGGGGGGCAGGGGTAGCCAGGAACCGGCCGGCGCTATGGAGGACTCAGGGGTGAGACGTTCCACCAGGAGTCGTAGTAATACTGCTCCTGCTCCCCCTGGGTCCAGTGCAAAGAGGCAAACCCAGAAGCCGGACGTCCATGATGGTGCGGGTGAGAGCGGTCCTTCCGGGGCTGGAGCCATGAAGCGGAGTGCTCACAGAGGTAAGGCTGACCATGTGGGGGGAGGCTGGGCGGTGCAGGGGCCCCGGGAGTCTTTGTCCACCTATGCCTCCCGGGTCCAGAGCCACCTCTGTGAGTACGAAGAGGCGACTAAGACCATCAGGAGGCTCCGGGAGGAGCTGCGTTGTGCCCGCGCCAGGGCGAACACGGCGCAAAAGAAGCGCAAATAGAAATTAATGGAGAAATTAACCACCTGAAGGCAGAGATTGCTAAGCTTGATAAAAGAAAAACTTTCATATTAGATAATAGCGGTCCGTTCAAAGAAAAACTTGTTAATGACGATAGATTTGCTCAAATGGCTGATACCAGAGAGCAAAGGCTGAAGGGGTTGCAGCTTGTGAGCCAGGTGGAGGAGGAGGATGATGATGACGAGCAGCAGTTCCCACCTGGCGGCCTGCAGGAAGATCAGCAGGCCTCGTGCAGTGGGCCCCCTGCAGGACAGCCAGCAGTAACACCTCGCTCGGGGGAGGACAGTGACACCGGCAGCCAGGGAGGGGCGCTCATGGCGCAGATCTGGCTGCTCGAGTCCCCAGTGCACATGGAGAACTTTTCTTTTGGTGATGAGCTCCCAGAGGAAGCCGCTGGGGGGAGCAGCCGGAGGAAGAGTAAGAAGACCAGGCCAAAGCAGCAAGAAGAGGTACGTTTCATCTTTACCCCCCTCCCTGTACACCCCCCCGGGCAAAGCGCAGGGTCAGCTCACTGTGCAAGCCCTGCTACCCAAACCCCCCCGAGTTCTGCTGTGGACCCGGTGCAAAGGTGCAGGGAGATTACAGGTGTGACATCTGATGTGGCGATGGGCTCCGTCTCTGTTTGTGGTAACAGTGGGGGAGCAGGGGAGGCATCGGCCGCAAGGCCGGACATTCAGGGCGGCTCGGATGTGGCGATAACATCAAAATCCAGTGCTGTGGTGCGTCCCCCAGTGGGAGGGGGGGATAGCCCGGCACTGGTGGCAGCTTCCGGTGCCTCGGCGCCTCTTCATGCTGTCGCTGCTGATCACTCAGTTGAGAGGCGGGGGCAGTGTGGAGGGGTCGCTGAGGCTGAGGGCTCCGAACCTCCCAAACAAAAAGTATTATTTTGTGTCGGTGTTGGGGATAATGCACATTCTGTGGAGACTGGAGATCAGCGGCGCCTCACACCGGCTAAAGAGCAGCGGCGAATGTTACCAAGCAACAGAAAAAGTAAAATAACATCTGCTACCGATGATGCGGAGGGCACAAGTGTGACAAGAGTTGTGGTCCCCTTTGGGCGATGCTCTGCGAGGGGACCCCCGTCCCTTGTGCCCGAAGATGCGGAGGTGGTCATGTCCCCTGATGTTGTTGCTGGTCCAGCCAGTGTGAATGGTGTCAGTAATGTTGTGGTGGATAATGTGAATGGTGTGAGTGGTGGAGAACCGTTACCAGTTATGGGAGTGAGTGATGGAGTGACTGGTGGTGTGGGTGGCGCGGCTGAGGTGGGTAGTGTTAATGAGGTAGGTGCAGGGGTTGGTCCGGTTGCTCCCCCAGTGGCGGCCCCTATTAAGAGCTATGCCAGTGTCGCTGCTGGGGGAAGTAGGGTTCCATCATCCTCGTCTCTGGGCTCTGGGGACGGCTTTTTGCAACGGCGCCTCCTGCAGGCCTTACAGAAGGGAGAAAGGACGATCAATGTAGCGGGTCAGGAGGTTGATTTGTCATTTTGGATAGAGAGGCACGGCCTGTCTGCCTTCCGAGAGCAAAGAGGCAGGGAGACATCATGGTCGCTCCCGACAACCGGGCCGGGTGCTAACCGTAGGAATGTGGTCCGTCTTCGGTGGCGTGGCAGTGATGTGTGTCCCCCTCGGGCACGGGTAGTTGAGCTGCTGCTGAAGATGGACTTCAAGGCGGCTGACATCTTTGCCTTGATCCATCCCTATGGTACATCTGAGTTTGATATCAGCTTTGTTCGGCCGGAGGGGCTTGAGCTCTTCTGGTCCAACTATGAGCTGAGATACAACGAGCCCGAGTGGCGGGACTTTGCTGTGCAAGCAGTGTCCAGAGCGAACTCAAGAAAGTGACCGTTCTTACCCGTAACGAATCACTATCTTGCTTTGACATCATGACCTGGATAAATCGTTATGGAGAGGTACTGGGAGTACCTGAGAAAAATCGTGATGAGTATGGTATCTGGTCAGGGGCCTGGACCTTCATGGTGAAGTTGAGACGTTCAGGTAACTCAGTCGCCCACATCCCTTCATCAGCCTTCCTGGGGAGGGATCGGATCCTGATCTTCTACCGGGGGCAGCCTAAGCTGTGTCACAGGTGCGGTGACCCCACACATTTCAGCGCAAACTGCACGGTGCAGAAGTGTGCATTGTGTGGGGGTGTCGGCCATCTCGCTGCATCCTGTACAGGGCAGATTAGGTGTAACCTGTGTGGTGATCTCGGTCACCCGTACAGTCGTTGTCCTCTTTCCTTCGCTAATGCAGGCTCAGCCTCAGCGGGTGAAAGCCATGAGGCTGAATCTGCTGGGGAGGGGACTAGCAGAGGCGGAGGAATGGAGGGGCCAGGGAAGAAAGACAGGAAAAAGACGCCTGCCCAGCTAAGGCGTCTAGAGAAGCGTCAACAGGAGAGAGAGCGGGGGGAGTCTCGGGCTGCTGGGACGACCTCTGGCGCTGTCCTGGAGACCACACCTGTCGCTGAGGCCCCAGGGGATGATGTACTGGATGAGGAGGTCAGGAGGATCGAGAGAGAGGAAGGTGCCACGTCCTCAGACTCCTCCCATTATGAGAGTATGGACGAGGATAATAGGGCGTGGCTAGAGGAAAAGCGTAAGCGTGGCGCCAAAAAGAAGAAAAAGGGTAAAAAGAAGGGAGGTGTAAGATCTTCTCCCTCCCTGACTAAGATACCCAAGGAAGGTGCAACCGACCCCCCGCTGGTCGAACTTTCAAATCGATTTCTGGCCCTGGATGGAGCCTCTCCTGCCGATGGAGGGGCTGAGGGTGAAGGGCCAGAGGTGGCGGAGCCTGCAGGGGGTGCCGAGTCTCCCCCTGGGGAGTCAGGGTCCTCAGGAGGGGAGACTGGCCCAGAGTCTGGAGACGAGGATGAGGGGGCAGGTCCTGGATCTGCCCCTGAAGCATCAGAGGTGCGGGAGATGGACACCACAATATGTCTAAAAAGGGGGTGTTCATTTCCCGAGGGTGGTGGTAAGATGGGTAAAAAGAAAGCCGTCTAACTCAATCACTCATGATGGCGGCACCCACTCCGTTGTACGCTCAAGTCCAAGACCTGGAAAATGCTAATTCTTCCCCATGTTGTTTTTTGCAGGTCTATAACCTGACCCAAGAGTTCTTTCAGAATGGAAAACCGGTTAATGCAGAAAGTCAAAACAGCGTTGGTGTTTTTACCCGAGACGTGGTACGGAAACGCATCAAGGATGATCCTGATGACTCCGAGACCACGAAGGGGCTGAAACTGGCTATGATTCAGCAATACTTAAAGGTAAACAGCAGAGTTATGTTCACCACTGACTTGTCTTCTGATATTTTGAACTATGACCCCTCCCAACCCCATCCTTTATCTGCCTCAACGTGTGGTACTTAAGGACGTCTACCATTGAAGAATTGTAAACCAAGCACACTGACGTACTGGCGAGTGCACCCTCTGGCAGGAATTGCTCTTCTTTTAAGAAAAAAAGGCTTTAAAATTATGCAAATGAGCTGAAGAGCTCCAGGCTCCATTAACACCTATGGAGCCCCTCAGGTTCATTTGCATAATTTTAAAAAGCTTTTTTTTTTTTTTTGCAAAAAAACAGAGCATAAGAAGTCTAAAGAAGAGCAAATCCAGTATGGCGGTGTTCATGGTTTACAATTTTTCATCCTGCTGGTGGATTTCCTTTAATCCTCCTTTGACCCCATCACTGCCACCAGAAGAGAATTTGGGGAAACCTGTACACATTAAATGGTCTTCGGGTCCTGACTAACTTAGCCGGTCGCGTTGGCCTTCTACTAATGTGCATAACCCTCTCTACTTAACCATTCACATTCCTTTGCTGTATAGCCAATCAGTATGTTTGTTTGGAAGGTCAAATTGGCCACTGCTTGGAGCCTTCCTGCTGGTCCTCCTGCAGGATTTGGTAATAGATGCTGGGCTCCTCTTTAAGCTGAACTTGCCAACATTGCTTGGGTCGTTAACCAGAATGAACAGTCTGCACTAGTTCCTAGTAAAGAATTAAAAGGGGTCTAGGTAATTTTCTCTCATTAAAGAGGTTTTAATAGATATCATATCTGATGCCACCACTGGTTAGCTGCTGGAGAAGCTGTTGATGCTGAACATGCATGTTTCCATACAGTGTAGTGCCCAGCCTGGTTACTACAGCTTGGTTTCTATCCACTTGATGCTATTACATCTACATTATTCTTCCTTTCCCTAAATGACTTCTAGAAACCTACTTGGTGCAGTATATCTTCAAGCGCCTTGCTGATATTACCGCATGGACCAGCTAGAACCTCTTGATGGCTCTCTACCAAGCAGTAGAAATCATGCATGTTAAAGAATTGTTTTTTTTTGTTTCAATATTTCCTATGTCTTTACCTACCAGGTGGAAAGCTGTGAGAGCAGCTCACACAGTATGGATGAAGTTTCCCTCAGCGAGTTTGGGGAATGGACCGAAATCCCGGGTGCCCATCACGTGATTCCTTGCGGTTTCAGCAGGATTGTAGAGCTGCTGTCCGCCTCCATCCCACAGTCCGTCATCCAGCTGTGTAAGCCCGTCAAGTGCATCCACTGGAACAAGTCTATCTATAAGCAAATCGAAGGAATGGCCGACCACAACAACGACCAGATGGAGGAGAAAGGTTACCCTGTGTTTGTGGAGTGCGAAGACTACGAATTTATCCCTGCAGATCATGTCATCGTGACGGTTTCATTGGGCGTCCTGAAGAAACATCATGACAATTTGTTTCATCCTCGCCTTCCCGAAGACAAAGTTCTGGCTATTGAAAAACTAGGGATTAGCACCACTGACAAGATCTTCTTGGAATTCGAAGAGCCCTTCTGGAGTCCTGAATGCAACAGCATCCAGTTTGTATGGGAAGATGATGCAGAATGTGAAATTTTAACCTATCCTGAGGAGATGTGGTACAAGAAGATCTGCAGCTTCGACGTTCTCTATCCTCCGGAGAGGTACGGTTATGTTCTCAGTGGTTGGATCTGCGGCGAGGAAGCCTTGATTATGGAAAAGTACGACGACGAGACTGTTGCCGAAACCTGCACCGAGCTGCTGCGTAAATTTACAGGTTGGTATCTGTGCATGCGCAAGATGAATGACAAGCTGAAAACCCAGACAGTGTTGCCCGTGCATCACTGTCCTATGTTGACTGATGTGTTTGCTCGTCTTTCCCATGTGTTTGGCGCATGCACCAGTGCAGGAACTTGCGAGTTGTGCTGTGGAATCCGGCGCATGCGCCAATCTTTTGGTTTTCTAGCTGTTGGTGGACTATGTCCCTACTTCATTTTATTTAGTTTGGGTTTATTCTCCACTAGTCACATAAGGGTGGGAGTTAATCATACACCTGCGTATGCGTTGGGCAATTTGTTTGTAGGTTATAGCGTAATCCTTCAGTCCTGATTGTTCATGGGTGGTACTCGCTCCACTGCCAGCCGTTCCCTACTTCACGCCTGTCCATGGTTTCTTGACTTGAAGGGGAAACCATTTTCCATTACTGGTGATTATTTCAGAGCTTGTATGCCAAAAACCGGGCGTGAAAGTTCTGATAAATCTTCACATTGATTTGAAGCACATTCTAGGTCATTGGGTCTGTAGTGTGCACCCATGGGAACTCTGTACTTTTCACCCAAACTTTTGTTTCTTGTACTCTTCCTAAAGCCAAAAATCTAGCCAAATCTAAATATTATTTAGTGAGTTTTTTGTTCAGAACAAAGTCACATGAAGAACGTTGTAACCCTCCAAGAATCCTTGGTCGTACTCCAACCCATAGACTACAAATCAATTGTGCTAATCCCCATGTCCCCTGCGTAACCCATACATTCCCCAGGAGTTGTCTTTACTCTTTTTGTGCCAATCCATTGTGACTTTCCTGCTCAAGAAATGGAGAAAATAATGTCCTTGTTCTGTGAAGCTTTCCCTCGGGAGGATGGGAGGAATGTACTTGCCATGAAGGTCTTGTAGTGTTTGAGGCTCTTGCACTTCAGACAATCCTCTCCTACAATGTATCTGAGACGCTGTGATATCTCGGTGCATCCAGTTATACACCGCACAATATAATAACTACTTCTTGTATAACTACATTGAGTGTATCTCTTACTTGCTTAGGGTGGTCGTAAACTCCAGTGCAACTCCTCCAGTCATTGAGTACCACTATAGAATGACGCTGCCGTAGTATAGCGGTGATACCCCGGCCGTGGAATAGTAAAATTTGTTCTTATTGCCAAATTTTCATGGTTTTTATCCCATGAATGATTGCATCGAAGTGATTTTAGTTGGCATGTGACTATCATGGGGGAAAGGGACAAATTCTACGCGATTCAGGCGACTTGGCTGGACAAGTCCTATGACTTGTCCTGTTGCATCACATATGTATTGATGGGCCATTATGTAATATGTGAATCCCTGGGATTTTCATATTTTTGGGTACTGGGAAGGAAAGGGGGGGGGGGGGTTATAAAGGGATGGCAGTCCCATACAGCTAACGCACATCATGGGTATTCCCATCCAAAAAGTGCCACCTTTTTGGAGGACTTGACTTTGTTTTGCTTTCTTTCACCTGTGGGGGCGCTGTATGGAAATTATTATATCTGATTTTTTTTTGGGACTTCCACATGATTGGTTTATTTTATTATTGACCTTTTTATTAATGTAAATGTTTTTACTTGAGCAGAAGATTAGAGGACATCCAGGACTTGGTTGTCAGAGCTGAGCGCCCACCTCATGTAATACAATATGTCTGTGCCAGACGTGTTTACTAGTCTTCAGTTTCCAGTCTGGGTCCCTAATGAAGGTCAGGAAGACATTGATTAAAATAACTGGGCTATTAATGGGTTAAGGCTATAAATATAATGTTATATCAATAAATATCTGTTAATTGTAATGCTGATTTGTCATATACTAGTTTTCGAGCTGTGCCGACTATTTCAATATTTTGGAAATAGTTGCATGTAGATTTTTAAACAATTTTTTTCCCCCCCCTTCTTACTTAGGAAATCCTAACATTCCAAAACCTCGGCGTATCCTGAGGTCCTCCTGGGGCAGTAACCCGTACGTCCTCGGATCTTATTCCTATACTCAAGTTGGCTCCAGTGGAGCAGATGTTGAGACTCTTATGAAACCACTGCCTTATACCGAGAGCTCAAAAACTGCGGTGAGTATGGAGGGGGGAAATGTTCACGTTGATAATTGTTCGTGGGTAATTACCAATTAGCAAATCGCTGCACCTGCATCTGTCATATGCGACAGACCCAAACTCCATGGCTGATATTTACCAGTCTCTCTTCTTGTAGCCCCTGCAGGTGATGTTCTCCGGTGAGGCCACTCACAGAAAGTATTATTCCACTACCCATGGTGCTTTGCTGTCGGGCCAGAGGGAGGCGATTCACCTGGCCGATATCTACCAAGACCTCTTACAATGCAACAACTGACGAGTCTCCATTCTATGACGAGCGCTGACTCTCGGCCTGTGACTACCAGTGTGTGTTCATATTCATTTTTTTTTTTTTTAATGTCAAATGTAGAAACATTTTTATCCTTTTTAAGAAAAATTATAAATATTTAAACAAAAAAAACTAAAAAAAAAATTCTGTAGCAAATTAATGTACTGTATTGGTATCGGGGGAAGGTTGTTCCTCTGTCTTTTTAATGGTTTTCGTCATTTACATCTTGCACACCTGGTGCCTTTTTTTTTTTTTTTGGATAATTTTTTTTCTTTTCTGTCTTTGTAAAGTGCCTTCTATTAATAAATTCTACAAAAAAAATCAATAAAAGAACATCAGGTCGGAAGATTTTTCTGCTTCTTTTAATTCACGGTTTTATATTTCAAATATTAATTTGTGATTTTGTATAGATATTTGTTAGGCCACATGCACCGTATTTGGAAGGGGGGGGGGGCAAATTCCTGGCCATGAAGACTGGTCTTGTATTTCTAGGAATTACACAGGATAAAATAAGACCAGAAACTGTAAGATGTGATGAAAACTAAAATAATAAGTCACAGCTCAGAAAATGTAATATCAGCAAATCCTATCCTCGACATGAACCTATGCCAGATTTTTTTTTTATTTTTTTTGCCACAAATTTAACATTTCTATATAAGATTGTGCTGGAATTTCACGTCTCTTCCGTTCTTTATTTTGGAATTGAGTTGTAATGTCACGGGTGCTCCTGCGACCCACATCTTGGGTTGCCAGCACACCCGTGCCCCTCATTGCGGTGCCCGCTCTCCCCGTTGCCACTTACCTCTCCACGCTCCTGCTCCCGTCCCGGCTTCCTAGCGCACCGCTGATTGGCACCGGTCACTTACCCGAATTAGTTAAAAGCCGGCCCTTGCCAGCATCCGACGCCGGATCTTTGCGCTCATATGCCTCAGAGAAAGCTCTTCCCTGTGACTAGTCTCTGTGTAATGACCTCCCGTTGTAACCCTTGATCTCTTCCTGATTCCGCTACCAGCCCTGACCTCCTGCTCCATCCCAGTCCCTGTACCGTTGCCACCAGCCTGTCCCCGAGCACGAGATTGGCTGCCACCGCGAACAGCAACAACAACCTGGTGGCACCACGCCGTAAGACCAACCCACTTTGTGGCGGGCTCTAGTTAAAACCGGAAACCACTTAGACTCCGCTCCCAGTTGTCGGCTTGTGTCTTTGTCCGCAGTGGTCCAGGGGATTTCCTGCCCAAGAAGCCCGACAGTCGTCAGGAATTTCGATGGTACCTCCTGGACAGCCGTCTCCCATGACCCCTTTGAAGTGAATGGAACATTAGAAGACCCCCATTCTAAGTTTTTCCAGAGCCCCCCGCTACTCGCGCTTCTCTTACTATGACACTTCCAGTTTGTTTTTCCCCTTAAATACTGTCATTCAGATTAATTTCTCTACAAAGCCGAAGAGTCTTAATGGAGGGCGTCTTACTCCCACGTCTCACATTTTGCCCGCTATTTATAGGATTGAAAGCTTTCGTTTCCAGACTTAGATCCCGTGCTGGCCTGGTTTTACGTCTATTTGTGTCTCTCAGCGGATTATAGCGCTATTATATTATTGCTGCATTTTACACTCTGGGTGAATTTTAGATGCTTAAAATAGACTGAGTGACACCATGTATCGTGGTCCTGCAGGTCTGATCTCCTTCACAAAGTACCCAGTAAATGTATGTTATGTCCAATGTATTGAATAATGCCAGATGGGGGAAGCAAAAGCTGCTAATGCCAACCAAGTGTACCCCTAGCACAATACAGTGACCATATAGGAGTATACACTGGCTCTGCAGGACATAAAAGTGATGGAATATTTGTGACATACAAGAGACATTGCTGGTTGCAGTGGTTTCTGTGTCCTCCATCCAGCCCAGACCGTGACAACTTCCTCCAGCAGCGGCATATGGCTCCATACATGTCTCACACTTTACGGACTGCACTATCATCTCTATGGAGCTAACGGAGATTCCCAAGCGCTGTACTCTGCAATCTCCGTCAGCTCCATAGAGGTGAATGTGGCAGCCTGGCCATATACGAGACCAGTTGCTCCGCTCATCTCATAGGAGCGAAAAGGGGTCCGAATAGGGTACATTGAAACCGCTGTTCTTGTGATCTGTGGGGGTCTCCTCACTGAGACCCCCATCGATCAGCCAGTTAAACCCTATCCTGTAGATAGTGCCTAACTTATGTTATAGGAATCCCCTTTAAAATGAATGTTGCCCCTCCCTGATATAGATAATGCCCCACTATATCACCCTCTTTTATAAAAATTCGCCTTTAAAGTAAACCTACCATGTGATTTGATGTAGCATGAAGCAAACATACCTTGAGAATGCTGTAGCTACACTGATGCAGGATCATATCTTGGTTAATCCCTGAGCTGAGTGGTTTTGCTGATAAAACAGATATAACATTATGATAATGAAGCTCTGTCCCTTCTATGGCGCTTCTCCTAGCACGTGAGTTATTCTATGCAGGAGAGGATGATGTAATCCCTGATTTGTGCCTGAAGGCAGAGTAATCGATTGCTGCACCATCCCCCAGCTGCTGTGTATGAGTGATCCAGCTCAGGTTGATTAGTCATGTCTTGACTAACCTCCATTTGTAATTACAAGTGCCATGTCTAATGGGTTCATATAGGCAGCCAGCCTGACCCAGCTTTTCCAAGGTCCTGAATGTTATAATTGTTTTTTTTTTTAGCAAAACCACTCCGCACAGGGATTAACCAAGATCCTGCATTAGTGTAGCTACAGCATTCTCACGGTATGTTCGCTTTATAATGCATCAAATCAAATGGTAGATTTCCTTTAACTTCTCCCCTAAAGATAAAAGTGGAATCATAAAACTAATACCTGCTCCACTAGCCGATGTATAATACTATACACATGAATAATTGTCCCCCAGAGCTTAATTCATTAATGTGCTGCTTACTTTTCTTATCTTACAACCTTGTGGCACTTCTATAATAAGTTACATCATATTATACATGGAGCTGTACTGTACAGACGTGTGATTTATAACTATTACAGCAAGTCTTGTGCAAGCACTGAGCCACCAAGTAATGTACAGAGATTTACATTCCTAAGTCTACAGAGTTGTGAAATCCAGATGTAACTCAGGGTCAGTACAGGATAAGTAATGTCATGTATGTACACAGTGACTGCACCAGCAGCAGATAGTGAGTGCATCTCTGGAGCTCGTTACCTCGTTAAGCTCTGTCTGTTGCTGTGAGAGGCTGGGTGCTGCTGCTGCTCTGAGCTCCAGGAATAATCCACCTCCACCTGGGGCCTGCTCTCTCCCTTCCCAGGGAGGGGGTGGGTTTCCAGGCATGAGCCAGAGCGGCAAGCCCCAGGCTCCTGCTTCCCGGGCCAGGCCGGCGGGGGGCAGGGGTAGCCAGGAACCGGCCGGCGCTATGGAGGACTCAGGGGTGAGACGTTCCACCAGGAGTCGTAGTAATACTGCTCCTGCTCCCCCTGGGTCCAGTGCAAAGAGGCAAACCCAGAAGCCGGACGTCCATGATGGTGCGGGTGAGAGCGGTCCTTCCGGGGCTGGAGCCATGAAGCGGAGTGCTCACAGAGGTAAGGCTGACCATGCGGGGGGAGGCTGGGCGGTGCAGGGGCCCCGGGAGTCTCTGTCCACCTATGCCTCCCGGGTCCAGAGCCACCTCTGTGAGTACGAAGAGGCGACTAAGACCATCAGGAGGCTCCGGGAGGAGCTGCGTTGTGCCCGCGCCAGGGCGAACACGGCGCAAAAGAAGCGCAAAATAGAAATTAATGGAGAAATTAACCACCTGAAGGCAGAGATTGCTAAGCTTGATAAAAGAAAAACTTTCATATTAGATAATAGCGGTCCGTTCAAAGAAAAACTTGTTAATGACGATAGATTTGCTCAAATGGCTGATACCAGAGAGCAAAGGCTGAAGGGGTTGCAGCCTGTGAGCCAGGTGGAGGAGGAGGAGGATGATGATGATGATAACGAGCAGCAGTTCCCACCTGGCGGCCTGCAGGAAGATCAGCAGGCCTCGTGCAGTGGGCCCCCTGCAGGACAGCCAGCAGTAACACCTCGCTCGGGGGAGGACAGTGACACCGGCAGCCAGGGAGGGGCGCTCATGGCAGAGATCCGGCTGCTCGAGTCCCCAGTGCGCATGGAGAACTTTTCCTTTGGTGATGAGCTCCCAGAGGAAGCCGCTGGGGGGAGCAGCCGGAGGAAGAGTAAGAAGACCAGGCCAAAGCAGCAAGAAGAGGTGAGATTCATCTTTACCCCCCTCCCTGTACACCCCCCCGGGCAAAGCGCAGGGTCAGCTCACTGTGCAAGCCCTGCTACCCAAACCCCCCCGAGTTCTGCTGTGGACCCGGTGCAAAGGTGCAGGGAGATTACAGGTGTGACATCTGATGTGGCGATGGGCTCCGTCTCTGTTTGTGGTAACAGTGGGGGAGCAGGGGAGGCATCGGCCGCAAGGCCGGACATTCAGGGCGGCTCGGATGTGGCGATAACATCAAAATCCAGTGCTGTGGTGCGTCCCCCAGTGGGAGGGGGGGATAGCCCGGCACTGGTGGCAGCTTCCGGTGCCTCGGCGCCTCTTCATGCTGTTGCTGCTGATCACTCAGTTGAGAGGCGGGGGCAGTGTGGAGGGGTCGCTGAGGCTGAGGGCTCCGAACCTCCCAAACAAAAAGTATTATTTTGTGTCGGTGTTGGGGATAATGCACATTCTGTGGAGACTGGAGATCAGCGGCGCCTCACACCGGCTAAAGAGCAGCGGCGAATGTTACCAAGCAACAGAAAAAGTAAAATAACATCTGCTACCGATGATGCGGAGGGCACAAGTGTGACAAGAGTTGTGGTCCCCTTTGGGCGATGCTCTGCGAGGGGACCCCCGTCCCTTGTGCCCGAAGATGCGGAGGTGGTCATGTCCCCTGATGTTGGTGCTGGTCCAGCCAGTGTGAATGGTGTCAGTAATGTTGTGGTGGATAATGTGAATGGTGTGAGTGGTGGAGAACCGTTACCAGTTATGGGAGTGAGTGATGGAGTGACTGGTGGTGTGGGTGGCGCGGCTGAGGTGGGTAGTGTTAATGAGGTAGGTGCAGGGGTTGGTCCGGTTGCTCCCCCAGTGGCGGCCCCTATTAAGAGCTATGCCAGTGTCGCTGCTGGGGGAAGTAGGGTTCCATCATCCTCGTCTCTGGGCTCTGGGGACGGCTTTTTGCAACGGCGCCTCCTGCAGGCCTTACAGAAGGGAGAAAGGACGATCAATGTAGCGGGGCAGGAGGTTGATTTGTCGTTTTGGATAGAGAGGCACGGCCTGTCTGCCTTCCGAGAGCAAAGAGGCAGGGAGACATCATGGTCGCTCCCGACAACCGGGCCGGGTGCTAACCGTAGGAATGTGGTCCGTCTTCGGTGGCGTGGCAGTGATGTGTGTCCCCCTCGGGCACGAGTAGTTGAGCTGCTGCTGAAGATGGACTTCAAGGCGGCTGACATCTTTGCTTTGATCCATCCCTATGGTACATCTGAGTTTGATATCAGCTTTGTTCGGCCGGAGGGGCTTGAGCTCTTCTGGTCCAACTATGAGCTGAGATACAACGAGCCCGAGTGGCGGGACTTTGCTGTGCAAGCAGTGTCCCGCCAGAGCGAGGTCAAGAAAGTGACCGTTCTTACCCGTAACGAATCACTATCTTGCTTTGACATCATGACCTGGATAAATCGTTATGGAGAGGTACTGGGAGTACCTGAGAAAAATCGTGATGAGTATGGTATCTGGTCAGGGGCCTGGACCTTCATGGTGAAGTTGAGGCGTTCAGATAACTCAGTCGCCCACATCCCTTCATCAGCCTTCCTGGGGAGGGATCGGATCCTGATCTTCTACCGGGGGCAGCCTAAGCTGTGTCACAGGTGCGGTGACCCCACACATTTCAGCGCAAACTGCACCGTGCAGAAGTGTGCGTTGTGTGGGGGTGTCGGCCATCTCGCTGCATCCTGTACAGGGCAGATTAGGTGTAACCTGTGTGGTGATCTCGGTCACCCGTACAGTCGTTGTCCTCTTTCCTTCGCTAATGCAGGCTCAGCCTCAGCGGGTGAAAGCCATGAGGCTGAATCTGCTGGGGAGGGGACTAGCAGAGGCGGAGGAATGGAGGGGCCAAGGAAGAAAGACAGGAAAAAGACGCCTGCCCAGCTAAGGCGTCTAGAGAAGCGTCAACAGGAGAGAGAGCGGGGGGAGTCTCGGGCTGCTGGGACAACCTCTGGCGCTCTCCTGGAGACCTCACCTGTCGCTGAGGCCCCAGGGGATGATGTACTGGATGAGGAGGTCAGGAGGATCGAGAGAGAGGAAGGTGCCACGTCCTCAGACTCCTCCCATTATGAGAGTATGGATGAGGATAATAGGGTGTGGCTAGAGGAAAAGCGTAAGCGTGGCGCCAAAAAGAAGAAAAAGGGTAAAAAGAAGGGAGGTGTAAGATCTTCTCCCTCCCTGACTAAGATACCCAAGGAAGGTGCAACCGACCCCCCGCTGGTCGAACTTTCAAATCGGTTCCTGGCCCTGGATGGAGCCTCTCCTGCCGATGGAGGGGCTGAGGGTGAAGGGCCAGAGGTGGCGGAGCCTGCAGGGGGTGCCGAGTCTCCCCCTGGGGAGTCAGGGTCCTCAGGAGGGGAGACTGGCCCAGAGTCTGGAGACGAGGATGAGGGGGCAGGTCCTGGATCTGCCCCTGAAGCATCAGAGGTGCGGGAGATGGACACCACAATATGTCTAAAAAGGGGGTGTTCATTTCCCGAGGGTGGTGGTAAGATGGGTAAAAAGAAAGCCGTCCAACTCAATCACTCATGATGGCGGCACCCACTCCGTTGACGCTGGCGTCCATTAATGTCGCCAGCATTAAGTCTGATGCGGCTAGATTTGCGGCCTTTGATTTTCTCGGCCGTGTTGAAGCCGACATTTTATTTTTGCAGGAGACCAGGCTGCCAGATTTGGCGGCCGTGTTTAAAGCTAAGAGGGAATGGAGACACGGGCCTTCCTATTGGTCTCTTGCGGCCGAGCCGTATAGCGGAGTGGCGGTCCTTTTTACCGCACCGGTAGAATGCCGACGAGTTATTGAGTTAGAAATGGGGAGGTGCCTGATCCTGGATGTCCTCATGAAGGGACAAGAACTTCGTCTTATTAACATCTATGGTCCCCAGTCCAAGTGGGACAGGAAGTGTCTCTTTATGAGGATCAAGCCCTACCTTTTTACAAGTCGGCAGGTGGTCTTTGGAGGGGACTTCAATGCTGTCACGAGGTCCCAGGATAGGGGAGGTTCCAGAGACAAGCTGACTTATGATAGCGTCGCTCTTAATAGCATAGCCAGTGAGGCTCGCCTGGTGGATGTCCACATCCGGCACACCCCAGGCCACGCGGGGTTCACCTATTATAGGGGTAGCTGCAGGTCTAGAATAGACAGGTTTTATTTAAAGGAGGAAGCCATTATCGGGCGCAGGATCTTAGTGACTCCCCGCACAGCGCATTATACACAGACAATGCACTTACATGCACCGGGACGAAGAAGGTGAACTACAAGGACCTGAGCGGGGAAGCGACACATGCAGGATATCAGGCACAGGATCTTAGTGACTCCCCGCACAGCGCATTATACACGGACAATGCACTTACATGCACCAGGAAGAAGAAGGTGAACTCCGGGGACCTGAATGGGGAAGCGACACATGCAGGATATCGGGTGCACGATCTTAGTGACTCCCCGCACAGCGCATTATACAAGGAAAATGCACTTAGATGCACCAGGAAGAAGGTGAACTCCGGGGACCTGAGCGGGGAAGCGACACATGCAGGATATTGGGCACATGATCTTAGTGAATCACGCCAGACTTCATCCTAGTAAATGAGTGAGCACACTTTTAGCATTTTTCCATTTTTTTTGTTTTTTGCAAAGTATACAATGGGGAAACGTGTTTTCCTCCTCCTGCCAGTACATGTCAACCAGTGCACTCAAATATACTGGGAGCTTTCCTGGTGTATATGCTAAGCGTGTGAATAAACCTAGGTGTGAACCTAGCCGAATACATCAAATAGGGATCAGTGTCTGCCTCATGAATTCTTTGTTTTCTTTCGACTATCTAAGATTTTTATCGCATAATCCAAAAATGAACCTAGAACCCTAAACACACACACAATCATTGTTGACCATTTTATTAAAACAAATCCTACCAGTCATTGACCCAGCTGACAATAAAACCTGCTCAATATAAACACAGCAATGACTACTGTTACCTCTGCAGCTCAAAAAACAGCTCCACTGATGGAGTAAGATGAGTGGAATCTCTGACCTGACCCAGGTTCGTGACCTTTCAGAATTAGGTCAAAGGACTACAATTGTTACCAAAGGAGTTCCTGCAAATCTGCCAAAGAATTCCGGAATTTATAAATAATACTGGTTCCTGCAACAGCTCACCAGCTAGCTACTTACACAAACTACTTATTTCACCTGCTTCCCCTCTTAGGGTGATGGCACATGTCGCGTTTTTGGCCTGGTTTTACGCATGCGTTTTTTAAAGGACTGCTTAAAAATGGGCCAAAACGCCACATGTGCTACCAACCTTAAAGGGATTCTCTTGATCGGTTCGGGTTGGGGGTTGGGTGGGGTATTTGTTGGATTCCCATGAGTCGGATATTAACGACCCATCATTAACATTATTTTAAAACAATTTTAGATGGGAAATCTCCTTTAGGATGTGCGGAGATGTACGGATGATGTGTATATGGAGTGTGCAGAGAGTTAGCACAGCTGCCATCGCTGTATACAGAGGGGTAACGGCGGCTACACGGATGTCATGGAAAATCTGTCTAGAGGAAGACTTCATGAGGTGAAGTTTACTGGAGAATAAACAACTTTCAGGCTAATTTTATGAATTTAAAGGATCCTGAATTGTAGGAAAGAAATAATTTCCTTTGGCAGCAAATAGTCATTTCCTGGGGGAACAATAGGGAGGAGAAGGATCTGGCCGGGGACTTTCCTTACCCAAGACAACGAAGCATTAACCTCACGTGGACAGGACAAACAAGGCTTCCCTGTTACTCCTCAAAAACTTGCCACTTAACGCAAAAGTTTATTTGGTACAGGCGGTCCCCTACTTAAGGACACCCGACTTACAGACAACCCATAGTTACAGACAGACCCCTCTGACCGCTGGTGAAGCTCTCTGGATGCTTTACTATAGTCCCAGACTGCAATGATCAGCTGTAAGGTGTCTGTAATGAAGCTTTATTGATAATCCTTGGTCCCATTACAGCAAAAAATGTTTAAACTCCAATTGTCACTGGGGCAAACATTTTTTTGTCTGTATCTACAATTATAAAATATACAGTTTCGACTTACATACAAATTCAACTTAAGAACAAACCTCCGGACCCTATCTTGTACGTAACCCGGGGACTGCCTGTATATGCAAAATATGCCAAATGAGAGAACAGATATCATCAAGTGTATACGGCTCAAAATGACATCAGGAACTGTCGAATCGTGTTGGTCATGTGCTGCTTTGTATCATTGCCCTGTTTTAATGGATATAAATAAAAAATATGAATAATTTTATACTGATGTTGGAGTGCCGAACCGTTCTTTCCCTTTCTACAATACTGCCCCCTATGTACAGGAATATAACTACTAAAATACTGCCCTCTATGTACAAGACTATAACTACTATAATACTGCCCCCTATGTACAAGAATATAACTACTATAATACTGCCCCCTATGTACAGGAATATAACTACTAAATAGCCGATTTCCTTCTACCTCTGGTGTTCTGACCACGCTCTGATCATTACAGACCTGCGGTGTAGGGTCCACGCTCTGATCATTAAGGACTTTCAGTTTAGGGTCACCGCTCTGATCATTACAGACCTGCGGTGTAGGGTCCACGCTCTGATCACTTAGGTTAGGGTCCTAAATTAACATGTATGATGGTGGAGAAAAATAAAGGAAAACAAATTTTTATGCTTACTTAGATGTGAGTCTGATTTGCCTCATCGCCAAATTTTTTAAATCCCGGAATGGCGTTTCCTCTGGCGATGTGGTGAGTGGATCTGGGATAATGCACATGTGTTGTACCTATGGCGATTGTGCGGTGAAGCACTACGCTGGATTTACTTGGCGTCAAAGAGAAGGTCTCTTTTAAAGGGGTCGTACCAATGTCGACGATGTCAAAGAGAAGGTCTCTTTTAAAGGGGTCGTACCAATGTCGACGATAATTGTCTAATGGGTGGCATCTCTATTCCCACCAATCACAAGAATGAGGATCCCGTCCTCACTAACTGACTGAAGGTTGAGCTTGCGCCCTGCCGCTCCATTCTATAATACGGGAGAGATTGCATACAGAGCACAGTGCTGGGTATATCCGACACTCAGACAGACAATGGGGCAGATTTACTTACCCGGTCCATTCGCGATCCAGCGTTGTGATCTCCGCGGTGGATTCGGGTCTTCCGGCGATTCACTAAGGCAGTTCCTCCGACGTCCACCAGGTGTCGCTGCTGCACTGAATGCACTGGAGTTCACCAAGCCGGGCCGAGTGAAGGTAAGCACGTGTCGAGCGACACTTTTTTTTTTTTTTTAAATACGGCATTTTTTCCTAATCCGTCGGGTTTTCGTTCGGCCACGCCCCCGATTTCCGTCGCGTGCATGGCGGCGTCGATGTGCCACTATCCGATCGCGTGCGCCAAAAACCCGGGGCAATTCAGGAAAAATTGGCGCAAATTGGAAATATTTGGGTAACACGTCGGGAAACCGCGAATCGGGCCCTTCGTAAATGACCCCAATTGAGTGGCAGTGACAGTAATTTCCAACCATTCTCATATGACTAAATGGAGCAGCAGGACCCAAGCTCGTCACATCCACTGAGTTAGTGAGAAAAGGACCCCAGTTCTCCTGAACTCCCTACAGAAAGTCCTATAGTCCTATAGCTTTAGCTCCAAAATTTAAAACAAATTTGCAACCCCTGCAGATTTTCCCTGCCTGACCCTCACAAGTCAAAAGTTTCCATACATTTCATTAGTATCTGGTACCATTGCCCTTAGGCTACATTCAGACGAGCGTACTTATTAGCCATCGTGGCCTCTCATAGTAGAGTAGAGCGCGTGGTTATCAGAGGAGGGGGGGGGGACATGCCCTGCTGGAGGTCCCTCCCATCTATTCCTCCGTTATGCCTCCTTACTGGTCACAGTCATGTGACCAAAGTGACAGGTCTCTCAGGTCCTTAGCCTCTTTACCCCATGCATGTATCTGACCACATGAAGTCACAGCAGCCTCCATGGAACTCTAATAACCATGGAGGCGCTGTGATTTTATGTGATCACATACATGGTGTACCGTTTGCTATGTTTAGAAGGCCAAAGGACTGGTTGATGTCACTCTGGTCACTGCATAATGTAACACAAGGCACTGTGTAAAAAAAATGACACACTGGGCAGAGATTACTTACGGTCCATTCGCGATCCAGCGGCGTTCTCCGTCGAGGATTTCGGGTCGCGTTGTGTCACTAAGGTAGTGCGCCCGATGTCCACCAGGTGTCGCTGCTGCTCTGAAGTCCGTCGAGTTCCTATCTTGCTGGGGTGCAGGTAAGTGCGTGTCAAGCGACACATTTTTTTTTTTTTTTTAAATTCCTCGGGTTTACGTCCCCGATTTCCGTCGTATGCATGCCGGCGCGATGCACACAATCCGATCGGTGCGCCAAAAATCGGCGCAATCGGTAATTTTCGGAAAACCCGCGAAAAAAAGTGATTCGGGCCCTTAGTTAATGACCCCAATACTTCCTATAATGAGCTTTATATGTCTGTAGTGTATATTAAGACACAGTCCTAAGTACAAGAGGCAGAGCAGGGATTTGAAGAGACATTGGGTGTCACAGTCACAATAATGGGGCGGGCTCACTGCCGCCTGAGAGAGAGAAGAGTCACAGCCAGGAAGACATGAGTCAGGAAAGCTAATTGCATATTGAAAAATGGCTGTTGTTAAGGTACAGGCGCCTCTGGCAGCTAATTTTAGGTGATATGGGAGGACTTGTAACCCTTTATCATTAGGCATTGTAGGTAGGTGTGTCAAATTCGCGTGACAGGTCCTCCTAATCTTTAGAATCCTGTTCCTTTAAGAAAAAGTCATTGTATTATTTTTGTAAAACAATGCCTAAAATTACGTAGCCCAAAAAGTAATAGTTTCCCGTGTAAGCCATCTAGCAGCCACACGAGATGACATCGGGATGGATTAGTAACAGACCCTCGCGCTTGGCTAAAACATTGTCGGAGGATAGAAAAAAAAAAAAAATTACAAATAAACTCACTCCAAAAATGCAACTGTTTTGGAAAGTTATTTCTACCCTAAGTCAGCATGGATGGTAAAATTAACTAAAAAGAGGGAAATTTTAGAACTGGGAGATTTGGTACCTGGGAACAGGGAAAATGTGTTGCTGGCAGCTATGACAACGCACAGTAGTGATCCCAACGCTGGTCCCGGAGCTGGAGCGGGGCGCCATAAGACGGATGAGAAAACGACAACATCTGTAATAAAGAGGAACATATGAATTGTAGTGACTGGAAACCCCTAGGGTGCAATTTAAGGATTCAAGTTAGGGCCCTATCCAGTCCCAGGATAGTGATGAGGAACCCCACAGATCACAAAATGAGGGGGTTCCGAGGGGTCCTGTTACCTGCATTGACCCTCTCTGCTCCGAGAAGTACGCTACAATGCTCAGTCGATCTTTCATGGGTTGACGAAATTGCTGAGCGCCGCGATGACTTATTAAAGGGAACCTACCACCACAAATATACCTATAAAGGTAGATCGGGTGGTAGGTGGATCAATGGGATGTGGGAGAGCCTTTTAAGGGCTAATCCTCAGTCCACGCACTTCTTTAATAACTTGTAATTTTACCTTTTATGGAATTTATTATGCTAACTGGGGCGTGGAGTAGCGCTTCTGAGATTACACGAGGCGGCTATCAGCCCCAGTAGCCAACTTTACCCTCCTACTCACCATCTTCGGCGCGCAGCTGAGAGCCCTAGTCCGACGATCCTGCCATCTGACGCTAGACGGCAGAACAGCAGGCCCGCACCCTGCACGGTCCCTGCTCCGAAGCGGGGCCTGCACCAGGCGCGGGCCTCCTGCTGTTCTGCGCATGCGCAGACGGCGGATCGTCGACGAGATGGTGAGTAGGAAAGGGGTAAAAGTGGTCTACTGGGGCTGGAGTAGCCGCCTCGTTGTAATCTCAGATGCGGACTACTCCACGCCCCAGTGACCGCCTAATTTAAAAATTAACATAAAAAAAGTAAAATAAAGTATTAAGAAGTTGTGGGGTGGGGGGGGACGTGAGGATTCGCCCTTAAAAGGGCTATCCTCACGTCCCATGATACACCTACCACCCGATAACCTTATAGGTAGATTTGTGGATAGTAGGTTCCCTTTTAATACATAGATTTTGCGCTTTTAATTTCATAAACTAATAATTCTTTATTATGTAGCCGCCTAAGATTACACATCGCTGACAAAGTATGCCAAATTAGCACTGTCCCATGGGGCTCACAATCTAATCAGACTACCAGTATGTTTTGGAGGAGGAAACCGGAGGACCCGGAGGAGGAAACAGACGCAACACGGACGAGAAAATACCAAAACTCTTTGCAGAGTTTACTTGGGTGGGGATTGGAACCCAGGAACAAGCACTAAAAGCAGAAGTGCTACCCCCACTCTCCCGCCACCGTGCCGCCCTAGAAGCCTACGAATGACTGTAACTTTGTGCCTCTGCATGGAATAAGATTGTGAACAAACTTGGATCTGTGGGCAGTCATGCAAAGCTTGGCAAGCAAGAGGGTTCATGGGGTGGTTAATTAACAATATCAGCCACTATACCCAGGTTGCGCATCGTTCAGATGGAGAGCGCTTGCCTCAACCCTCTCCTAGGGAGGCGTGCTGCCGGGACGTTCTTACTGTATTCTAGTCCGGTGACAGCGTGTATGCGCCCACCTAAGCGTGCTGTGCAAGGCACTTCTATGGCACTGCCGTTCTACGTCGCGTGTTTTGAAAGGGGCCCCCTGAATAGTAGGATATGACAGATTAAAGGGATCTTCAAGCAATTGTGAGCCGTGTATTTGTAGACTGCAGCCAGTGTTAGGTATACTTTGGAGAGCTGTGTTATTACAACTTATAGGATAATAACAGCTTCTCCAAGTGAAAATTGCCGGGGCGTACCCCTCACACTGCTGTGCTCCAGTTTTTAGGTTTCATTCCGCAACCAGAGATGGTAATCACTATTTGTGTAGTGTTTAGTAGCAGGGCAGGACAGGATTATATGGATTTATATTCCAGGATGGTGGCTTCTCAAGTGAAAAAAAATGCAGGCGTTTGTCCTCCCTGCTTGCTCGTGCTGTGAAACCGTTTTTTCTTTTACGTTACCCATACAGAGATGTGTAATCATCTTTGTGTAGGTTGTCGTAGAGAGCAGGACAGTGATATGAAGGATTATATTCCAAGGATTGCTAGCTTCTCCAAGGTGAGCTGCAGGCTGTGTCCTCACACTGTGTGCTACTGTTGGATGAAACGTGTTTTAGGTTTCTTCCCCACCAGAGAGGTGTAATACAAAGATCTTTGTGGTAGGGTTGCTAGCAGCAGGACAGTGATATATGGATTTATATTCCAGGATTGTGGCTTCTCCAAGTGAGCTGCAGGCGTGTCCTCACACTGCTGTGCTCTGTGAAACCGTTTTTAGGTTTCTTCCCCACCAGAGATGTGTAATCAGATCTTTGTGTAGGTTGTTAGTAGCAGCAGGACAGTGATATATGGATTTATATTCCAGTATTGCAGCTTTTCCAAGACTTCTCACAATGCTGTGCTCTGTGCTTTTCTCTTATATAGTAATCAACCACAAGCATTGAAAGAAATATGGGCAGTGAAGAAGCTCAACACAGAGAGCTAATAGCACAGCAGGGTGAGGACACACACCCAGCGGAGTCCAGCTACAACCTAGAATATAATTCATTGCTTTTACAGTCTTGCTGCCCATACACATTAGACAGACAGCTGAAGTTATCCGCTCTTCTCCAGCTGTGTAACCGACATCCATCAAGTCATGCGTCAAAAGAAGCGGGGTCTGTGTTCCCGTGACAGGGGGCCACTAAAACTGCAGCCGTGAAGCTTTCAGCTGAAATAGGGACTAGGAACCAGCTGCCCTCGGTCCATGCTCAGCGCTAAACAGCTGATGAATAGCACAATACAAGAACAGGTAACCTCGTCCCAGAGACCAGGTCATCTCATCATCCATCACACTTCTACTCATCAGACCGAAGATCCATTGAATCAGATGACTTGAGGTCGAAGCTGTACAGTGACTTTCCTTTAAAGGGGGTCTCTTAGAAGTTGTGACCATGAACAGCTGAGGACGGTGCCAAGAAGCAAACAAAAGTACAACTCGTGGCACACAAAAAAAGAGAACCCAGTACAGTAGATAAGAGACGCTTTAACACCTATAGGGCAAAAATTGTGTGTGCAGGTCAAGAGGGATACCCATTGCATAGTGGCCATGCAGAGGAACTGCAGCTTAAATGGGGTTAGCCACATTTAAGATGTTAACAAATATCTAAAAAGAGTCACGCATGACCTTCTTAACCTGCAGCTCGGGGGGAGCCGTGGGTCACGTAATTCACAGTAATGCCACAGATTGGAGAGTCGTGTGGTTGTCCCAACCAGTGACACGGCAATGCTGTTCAGTAACAAGTGCACTGCCCCCCTGATCTGCAGGACACGGGATGCCACGTGAGGTTCAAAAGCGGCTGCCAGCAGTTAACATGACCCGTGGCTACTTTCATTGAAAGTAATTGAAGCTGAGCTGCAGTACCTCAGCACGGCCACACATAAAGGGTGGCGCTGTCTGCTTTTAGCATCCTTTGCTGTGTAGTTTCGGTGCCGAGGCTGAAAATCTGATTCTTCACGTTCTTCACGTTGAACAGATAAAGAAGCGGCTGGAACGAGATTCACGCGACATCTTTGTATCCCATTCTTGTTAATAAAACCCTGAAAGAAGTGTAAGAATGTGTCTATTTTCAGGGCTTCCTTCTGCCAGAAATATACATGACCCCTCACTGCCCCCACATCCAGTGCAGTAGAAGAATGTAGGACTCTGATCTCCTTCTATAGTCATTCATTCTCCAGGATCGATGAGATTCTGGTGAACTTTCCTCCTTTAGGTTACATTTTATGACCTCCACGTATCTGACAGTGACGCCTGATAAATATAGAGCTTGTGGATGGATGATCTGCTAAAATTCACTGCGTTCTCTGTCTGATGTTATAAAAATCTGATTAATATGGGCAATCTAGAGAAAAGGCTTTTCTTTCTTTTTTTTTTTTTTGAAAATGCTTTATAAACAATCGGCATTAGTCACACAGCGCACACAAATGTACTCATCATGAGACAGGGAGGCAGGTATAAGTCCAAAACAGAATAGTCCCTGACCAGGATGCTGTACCAACAAGCCTGCGCTGCCCTACTGGTCAAGATGTAAACATAGCCATGGAATCAGTCTCAGAGAGAAGCTTAAAGAGGATCCATCAAAAGATTTTACCCCACTGAACTACAGTACTATTACAAATACCTATACAAAATATCCCCCAAATCAGGCAAATATCCAAAAAAAATGATGTTTATTCACCCATGGCAACGTAAGGTGCAACGTTTCAGCTCATCCATAGAGTCATTATCAAGCATCAGGCAAATATGACTCTTCCTACCTCATTATTACATGATTCAAGTTTCATGTTTGCAGGGGTAATGTCACTTTGCAAACCCCTATAGCACCTAGAAGCATGCTGCTGGTGTCATATTAAAGATACAGATCTCGTCTTTCATTACCCATAAGGCTCATGGCTTTGTGAGCTACAGGAGTGGATCCACTTCCCACTTATTATTTAACATGCCTGTATGTCCAGTTCTGGGATTTGAAAGATGAGGTTCTTATCTTTAATATGACACAAGCCTGTTTCTAGGTGCTATGGAATAGAACATAGGGACTTCTGAAATAAAATTCCACTAAATTTGACTCATCTCATGTGAAAAATGGGATGAGAAGAGTCATATTTGCCAGTGGGTGAGATTTCACATAAAAGAGGGAATTCTAGAAAGGACATTTCATCCCCGACCTAATGGTGCTCGTGTTTTATTGGGGTAAAACCTGCTAACAGTTTCCCTTTAAAGGGAACCTGGTAACATTGACCTTTCTTAGTGTGATGGAGTATGTGTCCAACCTCTAAAGTAGGATAGATGAAGCGCCCAAACACCAAAACAGTCCTGGTGGCAGCAAGCTGTTGAGGTGTATCCTTGTCAGAAGACTACACCCGTCTCTGGTCTCCTGCTTAGTAAGACACGTGTTAGCCTCTTAGAGGGGCAGCACCATCACGTAGCATTGCTTCCACCCCAATCCAGAACGAACCCTGGTTATGGAAGGCACTTTTGCCCTCTAGAGTTTGCCTGGGTTTCGAGAGATCCGGATTCTTGGCTCTGTAACTTGCAGTTGACCTTGGTTTATTCTATGTCTCATCCCTACTGATGACCACAGACTGACTATGAATGTGCACCGGCCTCTGGGACCCTTTTCCTTGAATGTGTCCTGATTTAAGCTTTGTCCTGACTTCTCTTCATCTGACCCGTGGTAAGGATAGAACTTGCTAAAGGGTCAATAAGGCAGAGCAAGAGAAGAGCAAACCTAAAAGGGAAAGAGCGAGAGCTCCCGTCATCCGAGGTCACCCCGCACCACCGCTTCCAGGCAATTACAATGTCCTCAATTTACAACGTTCCTGAGATCTTACTCGGAAGCTGTTCCATCAAGGATTCACTTATTCAACTCTTTAATTTTACTGGTACAAAGTTCTCCACCAGGAAAATTGTTTATTTCTATTTAAATTGTAAACTTCTCAACTATGGCCATGTTCTCACATGAAAGGAAACCTACCATAAGGAATCTACCTTATTAAGGTACACTCCCCGGCCACTTTATTAGGTACACCTGTCCAACTGCTCGTTAACACTTAATTTCTAATCAGCCAATCACATGGCGGCAACTCAGTGCATTTAGGCATGTAGACATGGTCAAGACAATCTCCTGCAGTTCAAACCGAGCATCAGTATGGGGAAGAAAGGTGATTTGAGTGCCTTTGAACGTGGCATGGTTGTTGGTGCCAGAAGGGCTGGTCTGAGTATTTCAGAAACTGCTGATCTACTGGGATTTTCACGCACAACCATCTCTAGGGTTTACAGAGAATGGTCCGAAAAAGAAAAAACATCCAGTGAGCGGCAGTTCTGTGGGCGGAAATGCCTTGTTGATGCCAGAGGTCAGAGGAGAATGGGCAGACTGGTTCCAGCTGATAGAAAGGCAACAGTGACTCAAATCGCCACCCGTTACAACCAAGGTAGGCAGAAGAGCATCTCTGAACGCACAGTACGTCGAACTTTGAGGCAGATGGGCTACAGCAGCAGAAGACCACACCGGGTGCCACTCCTTTCAGCTAAGAACAGGAAACTGAGGCTACAATTTGCACAAGCTCATCGAAATTGGACAGTAGAAGATTGGAAAAACGTTGCCTGGTCTGATGAGTCTCGATTTCTGCTGCGACATTCGGATGGTAGGGTCAGAATTTGGCGTCAACAACATGAAAGCATGGATCCATCCTGCCTTGTATCAACGGTTCAGGCTGGTGGTGGTGGTGTCATGGTGTGGGGAATATTTTCTTGGCACTCTTTGGGCCCCTTGGTACCAATTGAGCATCGTTGCAACGCCACAGCCTACCTGAGTATTGTTGCTGACCATGTCCATCCCTTTATGACCACAATGTACCCAACATCTGATGGCTACTTTCAGCAGGATAATGCGCCATGTCATAAAGCTGGAATCATCTCAGACTGATTTCTTGAACATGACAATGAGTTCCCCTATGTACAGGAATATAACTACTATAATACCGCCCCCTATGTACAGGAATATAACTACTATAATACTGCCCCTATGTACAGGAATATAACTACTATAATACCGCCCCCTATGTACAAGAATATAACTACTATAATACTGCCCCCTATGTACAGGAATATAGCTACTCTCTCTTTGTAGGAGTATATGGCGGTGGTGTTATCCTCTTGCTGTGTTAGTAGTATTTATACTGTTGTATTGTACATACAGAGGACATGTTCTGCAGGTTTGGGGTCCAGGTTGTCCCTGATCTTGTCCCTCTTCCCCATCTTTTAGGTTGGGCCATGCAAATACAGGATGTAACTCAGGATCAGTACAGGATAAGTAATGTCATGTATGTACACAGTGACTGCACCAGCAGCAGAATAGTGAGTGCAGCTCTGGGGTATAATACAGGATGTAACTCAGGATGACTGCACCAGCAGCAGAATAGTGAGTGCAGCTGTGGGGTATAATACAGGATGTAACTCAGGATCAGTACAGGATAAGTAATGTCATGTATGTACACAGTGACTGCACCAGCAGCAGAATAGTGAGTGCAGCTCTGGGGTATATTATAGGATGTAACTCAGGATCAGTACAGGATAAGTAATGTCATGTATGTACACAGTGACTGCACCAGCAGCAGATAGTGAGTGCATCTCTGGAGCTCGTTACATCGTTAAGCTCTGTCTGTTGCTGTGAGAGGCTGTGTGCTGCTGCTGCTCTGAGCTCCAGGAATAATCCACCTCCACCTGGGGCCTGCTCTCTCCCTTCCCAGGGAGGGGGTGGGTTTCCAGGCATGAGCCAGAGCGGCAAGCCCCAGGCTCCTGCTTCCCGGGCCAGGCCGGCGGGGGGCAGGGGTAGCCAGGAACCGGCCGGCGCTATGGAGGACTCAGGGGTGAGACGTTCCACCAGGAGTCGTAGTAATACTGCTCCTGCTCCCCCTGGGTCCAGTGCAAAGAGGCAAACCCAGAAGCCGGACGTCCATGATGGTGCGGGTGAGAGCGGTCCTTCCGGGGCTGGAGCCATGAAGCGGAGTGCTCACAGAGGTAAGGCTGACCATGTGGGGGGAGGCTGGGCGGTGCAGGGGCCCCGGGAGTCTTTGTCCACCTATGCCTCCCGGGTCCAGAGCCACCTCTGTGAGTACGAAGAGGCGACTAAGACCATCAGGAGGCTCCGGGAGGAGCTGCGTTGTGCCCGCGCCAGGGCGAACACGGCGCAAAAGAAGCGCAAAATAGAAATTAATGGAGAAATTAACCACCTGAAGGCAGAGATTGCTAAGCTTGATAAAAGAAAAACTTTCATATTAGATAATAGCGGTCCGTTCAAAGAAAAACTTGTTAATGACGATAGATTTGCTCAAATGGCTGATACCAGAGAGCAAAGGCTGAAGGGGTTGCAGCTTGTGAGCCAGGTGGAGGAGGAGGATGATGATGACGAGCAGCAGTTCCCACCTGGCGGCCTGCAGGAAGATCAGCAGGCCTCGTGCAGTGGGCCCCCTGCAGGACAGCCAGCAGTAACACCTCGCTCGGGGGAGGACAGTGACACCGGCAGCCAGGGAGGGGCGCTCATGGCAGAGATCCGGCTGCTCGAGTCCCCAGTGCGCATGGAGAACTTTTCCTTTGGTGATGAGCTCCCAGAGGAAGCCGCTGGGGGGAGCAGCCGGAGGAAGAGTAAGAAGACCAGGCCAAAGCAGCAAGAAGAGGTACGTTTCATCTTTACCCCCCTCCCTGTACACCCCCCCGGGCAAAGCGCAGGGTCAGCTCACTGTGCAAGCCCTGCTACCCAAACCCCCCCGAGTTCTGCTGTGGACCCGGTGCAAAGGTGCAGGGAGATTACAGGTGTGACATCTGATGTGGCGATGGGCTCCGTCTCTGTTTGTGGTAACAGTGGGGGAGCAGGGGAGGCATCGGCCGCAAGGCCGGACAGTCAGGGCGGCTCGGATGTGGCGATAACATCAAAATCCAGTGCTGTGGTGCGTCCCCCAGTGGGAGGGGGGGATAGCCCGGCACTGGTGGCAGCTTCCGGTGCCTCGGCGCCTCTTCATGCTGTCGCTGCTGATCACTCAGTTGAGAGGCGGGGGCAGTGTGGAGGGGTCGCTGAGGCTGAGGGCTCCGAACCTCCCAAACAAAAAGTATTATTTTGTGTCGGTGTTGGGGATAATGCACATTCTGTGGAGACTGGAGATCAGCGGCGCCTCACACCGGCTAAAGAGCAGCGGCGAATGTTACCAAGCAACAGAAAAAGCAAAATAACATCTGCTACCGATGATGCGGAGGGCACAAGTGTGACAAGAGTTGTGGTCCCCTTTGGGCGATGCTCTGCGAGGGGACCCCCGTCCCTTGTGCCCGAAGATGCGGAGGTGGTCATGTCCCCTGATGTTGGTGCTGGTCCAGCCAGTGTGAATGGTGTCAGTAATGTTGTGGTGGATAATGTGAATGGTGTGAGTGGTGGAGAACCGTTACCAGTTATGGGAGTGAGTGATGGAGTGACTGGTGGTGTGGGTGGCGCGGCTGAGGTGGGTAGTGTTAATGTGGTGGGTGCAGGGGTTGGTCCGGTTGCTCCCCCAGTGGCGGCCCCTATTAAGAGCTATGCCAGTGTCGCTGCTGGGGGAAGTAGGGTTCCATCATCCTCGTCTCTGGGCTCTGGGGACGGCTTTTTGCAACGGCGCCTCCTGCAGGCCTTACAGAAGGGAGAAAGGACGATCAATGTAGCGGGTCAGGAGGTTGATTTGTCATTTTGGATAGAGAGGCACGGCCTGTCTGCCTTCCGAGAGCAAAGAGGCAGGGAGACATCATGGTCGCTCCCGACAACCGGGCCGGGTGCTAACCGTAGGAATGTGGTCCGTCTTCGGTGGCGTGGCAGTGATGTGTGTCCCCCTCGGGCACGAGTAGTTGAGCTGCTGCTGAAGATGGACTTCAAGGCGGCTGACATCTTTGCCTTGATCCATCCCTATGGTACATCTGAGTTTGATATCAGCTTTGTTCGGCCGGAGGGGCTTGAGCTCTTCTGGTCCAACTATGAGCTGAGATACAACGAGCCCGAGTGGCGGGACTTTGCTGTGCAAGCAGTGTCCAGAGCGAACTCAAGAAAGTGACCGTTCTTACCCGTAACGAATCACTATCTTGCTTTGACATCATGACCTGGATAAATCGTTATGGAGAGGTACTGGGAGTACCTGAGAAAAATCGTGATGAGTATGGTATCTGGTCAGGGGCCTGGACCTTCATGGTGAAGTTGAGACGTTCAGGTAACTCAGTCGCCCACATCCCTTCATCAGCCTTCCTGGGGAGGGATCGGATCCTGATCTTCTACCGGGGGCAGCCTAAGCTGTGTCACAGGTGCGGTGACCCCACACATTTCAGCGCAAACTGCACGGTGCAGAAGTGTGCATTGTGTGGGGGTGTCGGCCATCTCGCTGCATCCTGTACAGGGCAGATTAGGTGTAACCTGTGTGGTGATCTCGGTCACCCGTACAGTCGTTGTCCTCTTTCCTTCGCTAATGCAGGCTCAGCCTCAGCGGGTGAAAGCCATGAGGCTGAATCTGCTGGGGAGGGGACTAGCAGAGGCGGAGGAATGGAGGGGCCAGGGAAGAAAGACAGGAAAAAGACGCCTGCCCAGCTAAGGCGTCTAGAGAAGCGTCAACAGGAGAGAGAGCGGGGGGAGTCTCGGGCTGCTGGGACGACCTCTGGCGCTGTCCTGGAGACCACACCTGTCGCTGAGGCCCCAGGGGATGATGTACTGGATGAGGAGGTCAGGAGGATCGAGAGAGAGGAAGGTGCCACGTCCTCAGACTCCTCCCATTATGAGAGTATGGATGAGGATAATAGGGCGTGGCTAGAGGAAAAGCGTAAGCGTGGCGCCAAAAAGAAGAAAAAGGGTAAAAAGAAGGGAGGTGTAAGATCTTCTCCCTCCCTGACTAAGATACCCAAGGAAGGTGCAACCGACCCCCCGCTGGTCGAACTTTCAAATCGATTTCTGGCCCTGGATGGAGCCTCTCCTGCCGATGGAGGGGCTGAGGGTGAAGGGCCAGAGGTGGCGGAGCCTGCAGGGGGTGCCGAGTCTCCCCCTGGGGAGTCAGGGTCCTCAGGAGGGGAGACTGGCCCAGAGTCTGGAGACGAGGATGAGGGGGCAGGTCCTGGATCTGCCCCTGAAGCATCAGAGGTGCGGGAGATGGACACCACAATATGTCTAAAAAGGGGGTGTTCATTTCCCGAGGGTGGGGGTAAGATGGGTAAAAAGAAAGCCGTCCAACTCAATCACTCATGATGGCGGCACCCACTCCGTTGACGCTGGCGTCCATTAATGTCGCCAGCATTAAGTCTGATGCGGCTAGATTTGCGGCCTTTGATTTTCTCGGCCGTGTTGAAGCCGACATTTTATTTTTGCAGGAGACCAGGCTGCCAGATTTGGCGGCCGTGTTTAAAGCTAAGAGGGAATGGAGACACGGGCCTTCCTACTGGTCTCTTGCGGCCGAGCCGTATAGCGGAGTGGCGGTCCTTTTTACCGCACCGGTAGAATGCCGACGAGTTGTTGAGTTAGAAATGGGGAGGTGCCTGATCCTGGATGTCCTCATGAAGGGACAAGAACTTCGCCTAATTAACATCTATGGTCCCCAGTCCAAGTGGGACAGGAAGTGTCTCTTTATGAGGATCAAGCCCTACCTTTTTACAAGTCGGCAGGTGGTCTTTGGAGGGGACTTCAATGCTGTCACGAGGTCCCAGGATAGGGGAGGTTCCAGAGACAAGCTGACTTATGATAGCGTCGCTCTTAATAGCATAGCTAGTGAGGCTCGCCTGGTGGATGTCCACATCCGGCACACCCCAGGCCACGCGGGGTTCACCTATTATAGGGGTAGCTGCAGGTCTAGAATAGACAGGTTTTATTTAAAGGAGGAAGCCATCTCTTCAGCAGTGTCCGTTGTTGAGGTGGAGTTCTCCGACCACTGTTTAATTTTGTTTTCTCTGAATGTTACAGAGACCCCCCGGATGGGAAGAGGCTACTGGAAGCTCAATTCGTCTCTCCTGGAAGAAGCAGAGATAAGACAATCCTTTGAGGACTTTCTTCAGAGCCAGGTACCATTGCTGGGCCTTTGTAGCAGTAAGTCAGAGTGGTGGGAGATGCTCAAGAAAAGGGTGGCGAGATTCTTCCGCCAGCTCTCGAGCCTCAGGAGCCTGGACAGGTACCGCCTGTATCAGGGCCTGAGGAGGAAACTCGAGCATCTCGTCTCGACTGGAGGTAGTCGTGAGGACATCTCCAGAGTGAAATCCTTGCTGAAGAGGTGTCAGTACGATAGACACGCATCTTTGGTTTTTGAGAGGGATTACGGGAAATACCGCTCGCCCGACCCTTACAGAAACTGCAAGATGTCAGTGAATGGTAAAGTTGTCACGGGACTGGTTGACAGTACGGGATCCCTGAAAAGGTCCAGATCAGGGATTCTGGAGGTCGTCAGATCCTTCTACTCACACCTCTTGGGCAGGAAGGATCTAGATCGGGATGTGATGTCGGCTTTCCTGGCTGAAACTGTCCCTGCGCCAGGAGTAGACCCCTCTCTTGATGTTTTGATAGAGATGATCAGGGAAGAGGAAGTCAGCCTGGCGATTGAAGGGCTCGCCCTCAAGAAATCGCCAGGTCCGGATGGCTTAACATCTGAGTTTTATAAGACCTTTAAGGACGCCTTGGTTCCCCTCTTGACTGAGGTATTACCGATGATGCGGAGGGCACAAGTGTGACAAGAGTTGTGGTCCCCTCTGGGCGATGCTCTGTCAGGGGACCCCCGTCCCTTGTGCCCGAAGATGCGGAGGTGGTCATGTCCCCTGATGTTGTTGCTGGTCCAGCCAGTGTGAATGGTGTCAGGAATGTTGTGGTGGCTGGTGTGAGTGGAGTGAGTGGTGCAGAACCGTTACCAGTTATGGGAGTGAGTGATGGAGTGACTGGTGGTGCGAGTGGCATGGAGGTGGGTAGTGTTAATGTGGTGGGTGCAGGGGTTGGTCCGGTTGCTCCCCCAGTGGCGGCCCCTATTAAGAGCTATGCCAGTGTCGCTGCTGGGGGAAGTAGGGTTCCATCATCCTCGTCTGTGGGCTCTGGGGACGGCTTTTTGCAACGGCGCCTCCTGCAGGCCTTACAGAAGGGAGAAAGGACGATCAATGTAGCGGGGCAGGAGGTTGATTTGTCGTTTTGGATAGAGAGGCACGGCCTGTCTGCCTTCCGAGAGCAAAGAGGCAGGGAGACATCATGGTCGCTCCCGACAACCGGGCCGGGTGCTAACCGTAGGAATGTGGTCCGTCTTCGGTGGCGTGGCAGTGATGTGTGTCCCCCTCGGGCACGGGTAGTTGAGCTGCTGCTGAAGATGGACTTCAAGGCGGCTGACATCTTTGCCTTGATCCATCCCTATGGTACATCTGAGTTTGATATCAGCTTTGTTCGGCCGGAGGGGCTTGAGCTCTTCTGGTCCAACTATGAGCTGAGATACAACGAGCCCAAGTGGCGGGACTTTGCTGTGCAAGCAGTGTCCCGCCAGAGCGAACTCAAGAAAGTGACCGTTCTTACCCGTAACGAATCACTATCTTGCTTTGACATCATGACCTGGATGAATCGTTATGGAGAGGTACTGGGAGTACCCGAGAAAAATAGAGATGAGTATGGTATCTGGTCAGGGGCCTGGACCTTCATGGTGAAGTTGAGGCGTTCAGGTAACTCAGTCGCCCACATCCCTTCATCAGCCTTCCTGGGGAGGGATCGGATCCTGATCTTCTACCGGGGGCAGCCTAAGCTATGTCACAGATGCGGTGACCCCACACATTTCAGCGCAAACTGCACCGTGCAGAAGTGCAGAAGTGGGGGTGTCGGCCATCTTGCTGCATCCTGTACAGGGCAGATTAGGTGTAACCTGTGTGGTGATCTCGGTCACCCGTACAGTCGTTGTCCTCTTTCCTTCGCTAATGCGGGCTCAGCCTCAGCGGATGAAAGCCATGAGGCTGAATCTGCTGGGGAGGGGACTAGCAGAGGCGGAGGAATGGAGGGGCCAGGGAAGAAAGACAGGAAAAAGACGCCTGCCCAGCTAAGGCGTCTAGAGAAGCGTCAACAGGAGAGAGAGCGGGGGGAGTCTCGGGCTGCTGGGACAACCTCTGGCGCTCTCCTGGAGACCACACCTGTCGCTGAGGCCCCAGGGGATGATGTACTGGATGAGGAGGTCAGGAGGATCGAGAGAGAGGAAGGTGCCACGTCCTCAGACTCCTCCCATTATGAGAGTATGGATGAGGACAATAGGGCGTGGCTAGAGGAAAAGCGTAAGCGTGGCGCCAAAAAGAAGAAAAAGGGTAAAAAGAAGGGAGGTGTAAGATCTTCTCCCTCCCTGACTAAGGTACCCAAGGAAGGTGCAACCAACCCCCCGCTGGTCGAACTTTCAAATCGTTTCCTGGCCCTGGACGGAGCCTCTCCTGCCGATGGAGGGGCTGAGGGTGAAGGGCCAGAGGTGGCGGAGGGGCCTGCAGGGGGTGCCGAGTCTCCCCCTGGGGAGTCAGGGTCCTCAGGAGGGGAGACTGGCCCAGAGACTGGAGACGAGGATGAGGGGGCAGGTCCTGGATCTGCCCCTGAAGCATCAGAGGTGCGGGAGATGGACACCACAATATGTCTAAAAAGGGGGTGTTCATTTCCCGAGGGTGGTGGTAAGATGGGTAAAAAGAAAGCCGTCTAACTCAATCACTCATGATGGCGGCACCCACTCCGTTGACGCTGGCGTCCATTAATGTCGCCAGCATTAAGTCTGATGCGGCTAGATTTGCGGCCTTTGATTTTCTCGGCCGCGTTGAAGCCGACATTTTATTTTTGCAGGAGACCAGGCTGCCAGATTTGGCGGCCGTGTTTAAAGCTAAGAGGGAATGGAGACACGGGCCTTCCTATTGGTCTCTTGCGGCCGAGCCGTATAGCGGAGTGGCGGTCCTTTTTACCGCACCGGTAGAATGCCGACGAGTTATTGAGTTAGAAATGGGGAGGTGCCTGATCCTGGATGTCCTCATGAAGGGACAAGAACTTCGCCTAATTAACATCTATGGTCCCCAGTCCAAGTGGGACAGGAAGTGTCTCTTTATGAGGATCAAGCCCTACCTTTTTACAAGTCGGCAGGTGGTCTTTGGCGGGGACTTCAATGCTGTCACGAGGTCCCAAGATAGGGGAGGTTCCAGAGACAAGCTGACTTATGATAGCGTCGCTCTTAATAGCATAGCTAGTGAGGCTCGCCTGGTGGATGTCCACATCCGGCACACCCCAGGCCACGCGGGGTTCACCTATTATAGGGGTAGCTGCAGGTCTAGAATAGACAGGTTTTATTTAAAGGAGGAAGCCATTTCTTCACCAGTTTCTGTTGAGGTGGAGTTCTCCGACCACTGTTTAATTTTGTTTTCTCTGAATGTTACAGAGACCCCCCGGATGGGAAGAGGCTACTGGAAGCTCAATTCGTCTCTCCTGGAGGAAGCGGAGATCAGACAATCCTTTGAGGACTTTCTTCAGAGCCAGGTACCATTGCTGGGCCTTTGTAGCAGTAAGTCAGAGTGGTGGGAGATACTCAAGAAAAGGGTGGCGAGATTCTTCCGCCAGCTCTCGAGCCTCAGGAGCCTGGACAGGTACCGCCTGTATCAGGGCCTGAGGAGGAAACTCGAGCATCTCGTCTCGACTGGAGGTAGTCGTGAGGACATCTCCAGAGTGAAATCCTTGCTGAAGAGGTGTCAGTACGATAGACACGCATCTTTGGTTTTTGAGAGGGATTACGGGAAATACCGCTCGCCCGACCCTTACAGAAACTGCAAGATGTCAGTGAATGGTAAAGTTGTCACAGGACTGGTTGACAGTACGGGATCCCTGAAAAGGTCCAGATCAGGGATTCTGGAGGTCGTCAGATCCTTCTACTCGCACCTCTTGGGCAGGAAGGATCTAGATCGGGATGTGATGTCGGCTTTCCTGGCTGAAACTGTCCCTGAGCCAGGAGTAGACCCCTCTCTTGATGTTTTGACAGAGATGATCAGGGAAGAGGAAGTCAGCCTGGCGATTGAAGGGCTCGCCCTCAAGAAATCGCCAGGTCCGGATGGCTTAACATCTGAGTTTTATAAGACCTTTAAGGACGCCTTGGTTCCCCTCTTGACTGAGGTATTCAATGAGTGTCTTTCCTCGGGCGCTCTGCCGAAGTCAATGAGGAGGTCTGCCCTGATCATCCTGTCAAAGGGTAAGGACCGATCTCGTATTGAGAACTGGCGTCCCATAACGCTTCTCAATGCAGACAGAAAGGTTTTGGCAAAGGTGCTGTTTAATCGGCTGGTGCAGTTTGCGCCCCGGCTCCTTTCGGGGACCCAGCACTGCTCTGTTCCAGGCCGCAGTACATTTAGTGCTGTGCTTTGTGTTCGGGAGGCAGTGGAGCAGGGCAGGGCTGGTAACTGGAAGGGGTACTTGCTGTCCTTGGATCAGGCAAAAGCGTTTGATCGGGTTAACCACGAGTACCTCTGGTCTGTCCTTCTGAGGTATGGCCTGCCGGGGGAGTTTGTCAATTGGCTGAAAGTTTTGTACACAGGGGCAGAGAGTTTCCCGCTTGTGAACGGTTGGTTTGGCCGCTCTTTTGAGGTCGGGTCTGGTGTTCGCCAGGGTTGTCCTCTGAGCCCACTTTTATACGTGTTCGCGATTGACCCATTCCTTAGGAGGGTTGATCGTGGGCCGTTGGTGGGAGTCGGGATGGATCGGGCAGCACCGGAAGCCACTCTAAGGGTGGTAGCGTATGCCGATGATGTCACCGTTTTCGTGTCCTCGGGAGGGGAGGCGCAATGGGTGATGTCAGAGGTTGACCGCTACTCAGAGGCTTCTGGGTCCAAGATCAACCGGGATAAGTGTGAGAGTCTCTGGCTGGGAGAGGGGGATCCAGGCTTTGATCTCCCGGACACTCTTCCAGGGCCCCAGGACTCTGCCAAAGTTCTCGGCATCGAATTTGGCCAGGGGGATTACCCCATGCAAAACTGGGACGGCAGGCTTAAGATCGCCGCTCAGAAGGTGGACCAGTGGAAGGGTTGGTCTTTGACCCTCAGAGAAAGGGTTAACCTGATTAAAACCTACCTGCTCCCATTGCTGATATATCTGGGCAGTGTGTGCATGTTGCCAGAACCCCTCTGGACTCGGGTCTACAGTCTGTTCTTCCAGCTGTTATGGGGGAATAGGCTGAACCTTATCAAGAGGGAGGTTACTTACCGCACGAGGAGACAAGGAGGGTTGTGTATGGTCAACCCTGTGGTGTTCCTAGTGAATACCTTTCTTAAGATCAATGTTGCAAACCTCTGGAAAGAGAGGGCTCCTCCGTGGGTATACTCCTGTAGGGGATGGTTTCGGCCTTTCTTCCAGGAATGGGAGACAGGAGGACAAGTGAAGGATCTTCGCACACCGCATGGGCATCTTCCGGCTTACGCTACCCCGGTTCTGAAGGTGATTCGCCGGTGGGGTCTGGGAATGTGGGAGATCAGGACCATGTTGAGGAAAGTCCTTGACAAGAGGGTTCTGTTTGCCCGTTTCCAGAAGCCTCTGGCCCTCAGGGATTGCCCAAGTCGGGATCTTGGGGTGGGTTTGAGTTTATTGAATTCCATCAGGATCCCTTTGAAGTTTTGGGACGTGACTTGGCGCTGCTTCCATGGAAAGCTTTGTGTGAGGGACAATCTGAAGTGTAGGAGCTCTGAGGAAAGGGGTTGTCCCCGGGAGGAGTGCGGTGGCCTGCTGGAGAGCATGGACCACTTCCTGCTTCAGTGCCCCTATAACACAGAGGTGTACAACCGGGTGGGCGCTTCCATCCATTGGCCCAGGTTGGCCGGTCTCTCCTATGCGGAGTGGGCCTATGGAGCATTCAGAGGCCTGGGTGGCCGGGACCGCTGCACGTTATTCCTAGTTAGTCTAGTGGTCAGGTACCACACGTGGAACGCACGGTGCTTAGTTTCGACGCAGCGTAAAACCCTCCCGGTGGATGAGGTGGTTAGGAACATTCTGGGTGACCTGGTGAAGGTGCGCTCTCTGGAGTATGAGAGGCTGGGCACGGGGAGGGCCTCTCTCCTTTGGAGGGGGTTCTCCTTTAGTGTTCCTTAGTCTGTCATCTCCTCTCCTGGTGTGGGGCTGAAGCTGCACAGTAGATTTTTGTTTTGTATCTGAGGTTATAGTGATGTAGCGGCTTGCAGGCGCCGAACCTGGGCTTTATGTGGTTTGTATTTATGTTGTTCAGGTTTTATTTGTATTCTGTTTTCTTTATGTTATGTTGTATATATTGTATATATTGTATATAGTGGGGTTTGGGACATAGTGTTAGGTTGGGAGGGGGGTGATGGTGGTGGGACTTATGAACGACCCTGGGCACTGGTCTGGACTACTTAACGCAAACTTTGGACGTTAGACCAGTGTCTGGGGGGAAGGGGAGGGTGCGGGCGAGGGATTTAGTTTAGTGTAGTGTTGTGTGTATTTGTTATTATATATTTAAAAAAAAAAAAAAAAAACGGGTGTGGGATGTGATCTGAGTGGGGTGGTTTGTTATTAGAGGGTGTGGGGTGGGTTTATGTATATTTATAGTCATTTATGTTTATTTGTGGGTGTGGCTTGTCTTATTGTTTATTGGTTTAGGTTGTGATAATCGGTTGGGTGGGGGTTGTGGTATTTGGTGTTATTCATTTCGGTGTATTGTAAGTTATTGTTTTGCTAGGAGTGAATGTGGCTGGACCAGCAGGTAAGATATTGTATATAGTGTATATTATGTTTGGTTTGTATTGTTATGTTTTTTACTTTTATATAAAATAAAAGATCTACAGGATGTAACTCAGGATCAGTACAGGATAAGACAGAATGTGAGTGCAGCTCTGGGGTTATAATACATCCTACCGGATGTAACTCAGTATTCAGTACGGATAAGTAATGTCATGTATGTACACAGTGACTGCACCAGCAGCAGAATAGTGAGTGCAGCTCTGGGGTATAATACAGGATGTAACTCAGGATCAGTACAGGATAAGTAATGTCATGTATGTACACAGTGACTGCACCAGCAGCAGAATAGTGAGTGCAGCTCTGGGGTAATCTATGTGTGACCTGGGGTCGGGGTTAGGATGTGTAATTACTCAGGATGTAGTTGATTAATTTCCCGTTACATTTGGGGTCTCTGGTCTGGACGTGTTTCGGGTGATATGTTGTTATCTCGCTCTGGAATGATGAGGATCCGCTCTGTATCTTCCTCCTCTGCATCTCCGGATGTTATTCATCAGTAATGGCGTCCACCTATTATCTGACTCCCTGAGATGAGTGGGTGTCTGCGCAGTGTCTCTCCTGTACATCGCTGTGGAATATGTCGGTGCCATATAATGATCCCTGCAGGTTGGTCGCTCTCGCTGACTGTCTGACCACGAGAGCCGCCACCTGTAGACGCAGCGTGACCCCAGCGCACTGTACCCCGCGCTCTCCTGGCACCGGCGGACATGACACGTCCATCATATAGTAAACAGAACCTTTATCCCGTACCTGGTATGGCTCACACGTCAGGGGTTAATCATGAGCCGCACTCCTCCTCTCCGGAGCCGCGATCTCTGCCAGGGAATAGTGGGAAGTGATTGTGCAATAAAGAGCGACGGCCAAACCCGGCGCCAATGGATGGAAGCGCCCACACGCGGTTGTTGACACCTCTGTGTTAAACGGGCAACTGAAGCAGGGAAGTGGTCACATGCTCTCACAAGGCCCCGCCATTCCTCCCTGTGGGATCACCCTTTCCTCAGAGCCTCCTAAACTTCAGATTGTCCTCAAAGCAGCTTTCCTGCGATAGAGCAGCCCGCCAGTCAAGTCCCAAAACTTCAAGGGGCTGATCCTGATGGAAATTCAAAAAGACCTAAACCATCCCCACGGTAACAGTGCCTGCACCCGCAGCAGAATGAATGAGAGCTGCGAGCTTTCTGTGGTTGGAGTAGACTAAGGCGACTGTAACTCCGGATCGTACAGGATAAGTACTGTCATGTATGTACATAGTGATGACGGGTGCACCAGACGGACTAGAAGCATGACATTCGGAAGTGATGGCGTGCAGTGACTGTCACAACAGAAGCTGGCCTGTGTCGAAGGAGTTCCCTCAGTTAACACGGAGTTGTAACTCAGGACAGTAAGCGTATGAAAGTAATGTCAGTATGTACACAGTTGATCTCCTAGTACATTCCCGACGACAGCACGCCAACTCAGGTGCGAGTGACAAACTGATCACTTCGAGGAGTCGGGGGATAATACAGGATGTAACTCAGGATCAGGGTACAGGATAAGAAATCGTCAGTATGTAACACAGTGCCGCACCAGCAGCAGAATAGTGAGTGCAGCTCTGGGTTATTAATAAAAGGATCTTGTACTCGAGATTCAGTAAAGGATAAGTAATGCTCTGATTGTTACACAGTGACGCACCAGCAGCAGGAATAGTGAGGGCAGGCTCTGGAGTATGAGTAGCATACAGGATGTAACTCAGCGGTCAGTACGGAAAGAATGTCAGGGATGTAGCACACGTGAAGAACCAGACAGAGAAAAGGTCCAGATCAGGGATTCTGGAGGTCGTCAGATCCTTCTACTCACACCTCTTGGGCAGGAAGGATCTAGATCGGGATGTGATGTCGGATTTCCTGGCTGAAGCTGTCCCTGAGCCAGGAGTAGACCCCTCTCTTGATGTTTTGACAGAGATGATCAGGGAAGAGGAAGTCAGCCTGGCGATTGAAGGGTTCGCCCTCAAGAAATCGCCGGGTCCGGATGGCTTAACATCGGAGTTTTATAAGACCTTTAAGGACGCTATAAGACCTTTAAGGACGCCTTGGTTCCCCTCTTGACTGAGGTATTCAATGAGTGTCTTTCCTCGGGCGCTCTGCCGAAGTCAATGAGGAGGTCTGCCCTGATCATCCTGTCAAAGGGTAAGGACCGATCTCGTATTGAGAACTGGCGTCCCATAGCGCTTCTCAATACGGACAGAAAGGTTAAGGGGTACTTGCTGTCCTTGGATCAGGCAAAAGCGTTTGATCGGGTAAACCACGAGTACCTCTGGTCTGTCCTTCTGAGGTATGGCCTGCCTGGGGAGTTTGTCAATTGGCTGAAAGTTTTGTATGCAGGGGCAGAGAGTTTCCCGCTTGTGAACGGTTGGATTGGCCGCTCTTTTGAGGTCGGGTCTGGTGTTCGCCAGGGTTGTCCTCTGAGCCCACTTTTATACGTGTTCGCGATTGACCCATTCCTTAGGAGGGTTGATCGTGGGCCGTTGGTGGGAGTCGGGATGGATCGGGCAGCACCGGAAGCCACTCTAAGGGTGGTAGCGTATGCCGATGATGTCACTGTTTTCGTGTCCTCGGGAGGGGAGGCGCAATGGGTGATGTCAGAGGTTGACCGCTACTCAGAGGTTTCTGGGTCCAAGATCAACCGGGATAAGTGTGAGAGTCTCTGGCTGGGAGAGGGGGATCCAGGGTTTGATCTCCCGGACACTCTTCCAAGGCCCCAGGACTCCGCCAAAGTTCTCGGCATCGAATTCGGCCAGGGGGATTACCCCATGCAAAACTGGGACGGCAGGCTTAAGATCGCCGCTCAGAAGGTGGACCAGTGGAAGGGTTGGTCTTTGACCCTCAGAGAAAGGGTTAATCTGATCAAAACTTACCTGCTCCCATTGCTGATATATCTGGGCAGTGTGTGCATGTTGCCAGAACCCCTCTGGACTCGGGTGTACAGTCTGTTCTTCCAGCTGTTATGGGGGAATAGGCTGAACCTAATCAAGAGGGAGGTTACTTACCGCACGAGGAGACAAGGAGGGTTGTGTATGGTCAACCCTGTGGTGTTCCTAGTGAATACCTTTCTTAAGATCAATATCGCAAACCTCTGGAAAGAGAGGGCTCCTCCGTGGGTATACTCCTGCAGGGGATGGTTTCGGCCTTTCTTCCAGGAATGGGAGACAGGAGGGCGAGTGAAGGATCTCCGTACACCGCATGGGCATCTTCCGGCTTACGCTACCCCGGTTCTGAAGGTGATTCGCCGGTGGGGTCTGGGAATGTGGGAGATCAGGACCATGTCGAGGAAAGTCCTTGACAAGAGGGTTCTGTTGACCCATTTCCAGAAGCCTCTGGCCCTCAGGGATTGCCCAAGTCGGGATCTGGGGGTGGGTTTGATTTTATTGAATTCTATCCGGATCCCCTTGAAGTTTTGGGACTTGGCTTGGCGCTGCTTCCATGGAAAGCTGTGTGTGAGGGACAATCTGAAGTGTAGGAGCTCTGAGGAAAGGGGTTGTCCCCGGGAGGAGTGCGGTGGCCTGCTGGAGAGCATGGACCACTTCCTGCTTCAGTGCCCCTTTAACACAGAGGTGTACAACCGGGTGGGCGCTTCCATCCATTGGCCCGGGTTGGCCGGTCTCTCCTATGCGGAGTGGGCCTATGGAGCATTCAGAGAAAAAAAGAAAAAAAAAAAAAAGGCCTGGGTGGCCGGGACCGCTGCACATTATTTCTAGTCAGCCTAGTGGTCAGGTACCACACGTGGAACGCACGGTGTTTAGTATCGACGCAGCGTAAAATCCTCCCGGTGGATGAGGTGGTTAGGAACATTCTGGGTGACCTGGTGAAGGTGCGCTCTCTGGAGTATGAGAGGCTGGGCACGGGGAGGGCCTCTCTCCTTTGGAGGGGGTTCTCCTTTAGTGTCCCTTAGTCTGTCATCTCCACTCCTGGTGTTGGGCTGATGCTGCACTGTAGATTTTTGTTTTGTGTTCTGGGCATGTAGTGATGTTGGGCTTGCAGGCACCGAACCTGGGCTTTATGTGATTTTGATTGAAGTTGTTGAGACTTTATTTGTATTTTGTTCTCTTTATGTTGTGTTGTAAATACTGTATACATTGTATATATTGTATATAGTGGGGTTTGGGACATAGTGTTAGGTTGGGAGGGGGGTGATGGTGGTGGGACTTATGAACGACCCTGGGCACTGGTCTGGACTACTTAACGCAAACTTTGGACGTTAGACCAGTGTCTGGGGGGAAGGGGAGGGTGCGGGCGAGGGATTTAGTTTAGTGTAGTGATGTGTGTATTATGTATTATATATTTAAAAAAAAAAAAAAAAAAAAAAAAAAAAAAAAAAAAAAATCAGGCATCTCTGGGGTTCTGATCAGACCCCAGTGATGTCATAGCAATGATCGGCGTCCCCCGGAACCGCAATGGGGGGGGGGGGTGCGATCGTGGGAGAAAGACCCCGCAAAGGCAAGTTAAATGCTGCGGTCGCGCTTACCGCAACATTTAACAGGTTAAACACCTGCGATCAGAGCCCACTGCAACCGCGGTTGTTACCCCGGGATGTCAGCGGTAGATTACTGCTTACATCCGGCAACCCCCAATGCCAGCACTGCTCCGGTGCAGAGCCGAACTGGCATCGCCTCCGCGTCGTAGCCCTACGTGCTGAGTGCTAATTGCAGGACCCACCGCCGTAGAGCTATGTTGTGGAGAGCTAAGGGCTTAAAAGTAACTTTTTTTAAATTTCAGAAATGAATAATGCAGGTGATAAAAGTACATTTTGGGATATACTTCAACAAGTGGTTTGGCCACTAGTATAAGACTCTAATAAGGTCACCCATGGTATATTTACCCTATTCGAGTTGCCAAGAACCGCGGGTCATGTGACAGCATGTACACTGCTTACAGCAGATGTAGGGAGCTATGCAGTCATTACTGTATGTACACCCCCTCTGACATAATCACTCCCATATCAGTGGTTCGAGGAGTGTACGGATGTCCCTGGCCCTACCCTCCAACCACTGACCACATGCTCCAGAAGCCAACCAGGACCCAGAAAGTTACAGGAAGTCCTTAGTCCAACTGCTTAAGGTCATTTGACCAGCATTTTCAAGCAACTTTAACAGGGAACAGGGTAAGTGCTTAAGCACTTACCACTTTAAGTAAAGTAGCTTCATTGTGCAGTTTTGTTTTCTTTTTCCTTCAAATGATCAATGTATCTGAAAACCTTCTGAAGTCCATTCACCTTACACTGATAAGGAGGCTATTAATTAAGTATTTTAATACCTAGAGCATATTTCCTTTAATGGTTCAGTTATCTGAAAAAAATTACTATTATTATCTGGTTTGATCCACAGAGACTTTAAGTGAGGATACGGAGAAAAGTGAGTGAAAATGACTTAGGTGGATACGAGAAGGGCTTACCCTCCCGGTGGATGAGGTGGTTAGGAACATTCTTGGCGACCTGGTGAAGGTGCGCTCTCTGGAGTATGAGAGGCTGGGCATGGGGAGGGCCTCTCTCCTTTGGAGGGGGTTCTCCTTTAGTGTCCCTTAGTCTGTCATCTCCTCTCCTGGTGTTGGGCTGATGCTGCACTGTAGATTTTTGTTTTGTGTTCTGGGCATGTAGTGATGTAGGGCTTGCAGGCGCCGAATCTGGGCCTTATGTGGTTTAGATTTATGTTGTTCAGGTTTTATTTTTATTCTGTTTTCTTCAAGTCATGTTGTAATCAGTGTATATATTGTATATATTGGGGTTTGGGACATAGTGTTAGGTTGGGAGGGGGGTGATGGTGGTGGGACTTATGAATTGACCCTGGACACTGGTCTGGACTACTTAACGCAAACTTTGGATGTTGGACCAGTGTCTGGGGGGAAGGGGAGGGTGCGGGCGAGGGATCTAGTGCAGTGTAGTGTTATGTGTATTATGTGTTTGCTATTATACATTAAAAAAAAAAATAAAAGTGTGTGTGGGGTGGGTTTATGTATATTTATAGTCATTTATGTTTATTTGTGGCTGTGGCTTGTCTTTGTTTATTGGTTTGGTTTAGGTTGTGATAATCGGTGGGTGGGTGTTGTGGTATTTGGTGTTTATTCATTTTGGTGTATTGTAAGTTATTGTTTTTGCTAGGTGTGAATGTGGCTGGACCAGCAGGTAAGATATTGTATATTATGTTTGGTTTGTGTTATGTATTGTTATGTTTTTTACTTTTATACAAAATAAAAGATCTACAGGTTGATAGCTGGATAAAAGGCAGAAAAAGGGTTGGAGAAAAATGTGTCAAGGAGGCTAGCCCTGAGATCACCAGCCATAATAAATATGCATGTTTGGCTGATATTAGGAATGCAAGTCTAGAAGCATCACTAGAGCAGGCTGTTGCTCCGAGCAACAAGGGTGATGAAAATTGGGAATTGTAGTGTAGAAAGGGTCAGAAAGATGCTGCTGATAGGGGATTCTATAATTAGCAAGACAGATAGGGTTATCTATCACCAGCAATGCCGAACAGTTGGGCAGATTTTCTTACCCGGTCCTGTCGCGATCCCGCGGTGTATTGCCCGAAGAGGATTCTGGTCTGCCACGATTCACTAAGATTGTGCGTCCAATTCCCTGCATGTGTTGCTTCCGCACTGATATCTGCCGGAATTCACCTTCTTCTTCCTGGTGCATGTGAGTTCTTGATCTTGCGACACAATTTCGTTTTTAAATTCCGATTGTATATATTGTATATTATGTTTGGTTTGTATTGTTATGTTTTTTTTACTTTTATATAAAATAAAAGATCTACAGGATGTAACTCAGGATCAGTACAGGATAAGTAATGTCATGTATGTAGACAGTGACTGCACCAGCAGCAGAATAGTGAGTGCAGCTCTGGCTATAGAATAAAAAACTTAATGGTAATACTACATTTGTACTGTGGGGGCGCTGCAGATTTCCAGCAGAATTCCCATTGGTCTAGTCCATGAACAATGAGGCTCCGGTACATCCCATAACCTTTCCTTCCTCTCCGCGTGATGTGACTATGATGATGTTACTATCACACCGCTTGTTATTCATGGCCGGAGGTTCTGATATAAATGACGCCTTGGTATAATAAATATTTTAGCAGATATTCCTGTGTCCTATATTCCCGGTGCTTCCGGCTACGAGCAGATAACTGTGTGGATATAATTGCAGATGACTCCATCGTCTTTCATATTGACTCTGCGATTGCATTGCTGCGGGTTATAGACTGATGGAAGAGCTTCATAGAGGAGATGAATGAGCAGCCGCCCCCCATACAGCGTCCATGCGGGATCATAGATGCCGCACTACTGTGTGCATATCCCTCCATCCTCTAATATCATTGCTTATAAGCTCCTGTCCTGCTCTCCAGTGGTCTTCTTCTTACTCATTTCAAATGCTGGACTTTTTTTTTCTTCCAATTTCTATCCCAAATTTCTATCTCTTCTGTTCCTGCCATCCCTTCTTCTTTCTTCAATTCAATTGTATTTCTTCTTCCTTCACAGATTACATTTGTCCCTTCTTTTTCTTTGAATCTCCTCAGATCCCGTGTATTCCCTCTTGTCCTCAGATCCCGTGTATTCCCTCTTCTCCTCAGATCCCATGTATTCCCTCTTCTCCTCAGATCCCATGTATTCCCTCTTCTCCTCAGATCCCGTGTATTCCCTCTTCTCCTCAGATCCCATGTATTCCCTCTTCTCCTCAGATCCCATGTATTCTCTCTTCTCCTCAGATCCCATGTATTCCCTCTTCTCCTCAGATCCCATGTATTCCCTCCTTCTCCTCAGATCCCATGTATTCCCTCCTTCTCCACAGATTCCATGTATTCCCTCTTCTCCTCAGATCCCGTGTATTCTCTCCTTCTCCTTTCCTCTCCTTTCTCCGATCCCCCAATGTATTCCCTCACCCCAAATCCTCTTCCTTAGAGGAGCAGCCCCCATGTAACCCTGCCCTTACTCAGATCACATGTATCCCTCTTTCATATCCCATATAAAATTCTCTCTTTTTACAGCCCCATCTTATTCTCCTCTGCCGTAGACCTCACGTGTTCCTCCTCTCCTCCCGTATCTCCGCGTGTGCTGCTTCAGATCCTTCGTCTTCCTTCCGCCTCTTCATGTTTATTGCTCGCTTTCTCCTCCTATGTTAGTCCTTATTTTTTTATGAATCCTATTAACCATGTAACATAAGATTAAAGACGCCTTTAGGGACTCGTGACTCAAACTCTTAATCACAGATCTTTTAACTTCGCTTTTATGAGAATTTCTTCTTCTTCTTCGTCTTGGGTTTATGGAACCTAAACAGCTTTGCGGACAAATAGGGGGCAGTATTATAGTAGTTATATTCCTATTAGTGTTATGCTTTTAGATGTGAATTTCTGTAGCATGCAGCTCTTATCAGGTAAATGGAGATTCTGTAATTCTTAGAATGGATATTCCGTCTTGTCATTGTATTTTGATCTCTGGTGTCGTTTTGCTCTGTGCCGTGATATTGATTTAGGATGAGGTGACAGAGCAGATGTAGCGGCTCTTTCTTTTCTTGGTACTTTCTCGTCTCCTTTGTTTTATTGCTGTTCTCGTTCCTTCGGCGTGTTGACGCTCCATGATCATTTACATATAAATTCTGCTCATTGACATTTAATCGCTGGCAGATAATAATTGTCAATGTAGATGACATATAATATTATGTGTGGAGTAATGGAGGGATTTTACTGCGGCAGCCATTGCCTATCATCTCTCAGCGTCTCCGGTAATCGCCTTCGTGAGATATGATCCTCCGCAGCGTTGTTTTCTGAATAGAAGGGTTTGTGCAGGGATGAGGCCAGATCTTGGCTGAATAATGTGTCTTTGTGTGGTGACACAGCCGGGGTGTGAGGAGCGCGCTGCTCTGTGTGCATTGGGTTATATTTAGTGGGTAGTAACCTCTGAATAAATGAATGAATTATTAGCATTGCTGAGTTATGGAAAATGGCCGCATCTGTTTTGGTAGAGGGCGGGGGACATGGGGCGTATTAAGTGTTTCATAGTTGGCTATCATAGTCCCTCACTATTCACTTAACATGGTGATCAAATCCTCTGCTCTGGCCCAGCAGTGTCATTAGTGAAACGCAATAAAGTCAGCCTTGTTTGAAAACTATGGGCGGTCAGACATATTGGGCAGCCATTACAGTCACTTATTATGAAGAAATTGCCTCATAAAATGTTGTACAACATCAGTAGGGTATACGTCCAAAGCTGACGGGCATGCACAATATATAGTCATGGCCATATAGTTCCGTTTTTCTGTATTATTATACTGTGTATATTGAGTCTGTCGGTGTTTGAGCAGATTTGGTTGGTAGGAAAATTTGGTTTATTTTCTGATTTGGTATAAGTTTTTGAGATTGAGGTACTGCTCAAGTTTTGTTACGCCATTCCTTAAGCAGAATCATTTTAAGTAAAATTTTTCTGTCAAGTGTTTATTTTACAACAAAATGGCCACTGCTGTCTTTTTTCCTGTATAAGAAACCAATCAGATTCCAGCTATCATTTGTCCACAGCATCTTAGAAAATGAGAGTTGCGCTCTGATTGGTTGCTATGGACTGCTCCTCCACAGACTTGCGTTGCTAAGTTTTCCCACAGTAGGCCCGATGTCTATATTTGACTAAATATCTGGTTCCTAAAAGGAATAATTGGTAATAATTTCACATAATTTGTTACTCAAAATAGCAGCAAGCTCCCTCCATGCTCCTTATACCTCACCGGGCGTCACTGACCTCTTATAATCACCTTCTGATAATGGCCGCCTGAGGTGTGAGAGACGTGAGTCAGGACGATTATGGGATCGCCTCATGCTCGGGGCGTGTGAATGGACGCCCTCTTCCCATCTCCCGGGTGTCCAGCTCCATTTTAGGATATTGGGACACACAACAGGTTGTGAGGCGCTGCCAGGATGTTAGCTGAGGAGCTGTGATGTGAGTTAACTGACAGCGCAGGATTTGGGTCTCGCCGCCGCATTTTTACTCAGGAAAATGGAGGCATTTCAGGTCTAGCGGTCAGGACGTGAGGGGTCGTATTGGGTCGGCGCCTCCCAGGCGTGTTTCTGCGGTGTTTGTTTCACTTGTCTACCAATTTATGGTCTTTTGTTCCTCCATTGACTTAACTTCACACTCCATTTTATTTACAGAAATCCCTGTTTGGATTATCCTTAATACAGTCCTGTATTCCTCTTCCTGCTACTTCCAGCAATATCGCCTCCTTCTGTCTGTAGGTTGTGTCTGGTATTGCAGCTCATCCACATCAAAGTGAATGAGGATAAACTAGGTCCTAACCTTGTGTCACCCTCGGTGGCGTTCCGCATCACGTTTACACTTTCCATAGTTTTTTATTATTATTAGAGCTGTCGGGTGCGCTGCCACCCACACAGTCTCTGGAACGGGCGCCGAGATCCTCGGCATAAGTGTCTGCCGCGTCTACCAGCAGAAGTAGGTGATGATGGTGTCTCCGATATTGCCCGCATGTCACCTGCAGCTATTCTCCTCTGTTATCTGCCCTCCTACCACGGATCTAGTGATCTTGGAGAGATGTCCATTGTGTCATGGGTCATCACCAGCTCATGAACCACAAATCTTCGGCTTTGGAAGCGATACGTGCTGGCGCGGGACGCTGCCAGACACCTGTTCTCCATGAGCCGCACTGTCACACATTTAATCCTCCCTCAATCTGGCGCACAGCTGGGGTCGCACGCACTGCTCGACTACTACAACGTCCATTCTTTTAATATCTTAACACGTGTGAGACGGACCTGGTACCCCTGACTACCCCCATCCCTGCGCCCATTTGCACCCCACAATACAGTTTCTCATTAACGCTTATACTTTCGTTGTGTCAGTCTTCACACACGCTCTGGCGTTTGATTCGTAAACCAAAATAAAGGGGCTGCTATAAGGCCGTCACCCTCGTAGCCGCCATTATAGTATAAATCGTGACTCCACTTCAAAGAGGAATGAAAGTAGGTCAGGTCAGTTCTTTCCAAGAAGAAGCGGAAAAATGACTCTTCCTGATGAGCGCAGCTCCAGAGTCCTGGTGCGTGTTTATAATGGAAACACGAGGTACGTGCCCGCTCACATCTTGCATAAATCTAGGTGCCTGGACTGAAGTAAACCCCATGTATTGCTCCCTAGTATCAGCCATAACAACCTGTGTCATTGTATGCGGCTGATAACAGAGAGCAATAGATTCCACAGCTACTGTCCCTTTAAGAAGGAAATCCCGGTGCTTCCTGCAGTTGGGCCCGGGGGTCACATTTACGGGTGTCATGTCCTTTCCTGCGGGGTCGGCCAGGACTCTGGAATTCCTCGCCTCTGGCTTCCAGGTATGGTCTGGATCCGGATATGGTCGTTGCGTTTCCTGGAATGTGACATGCCTTCCTTTCGGCGCTGGCATGGAATGGATGTGGCGCTAACTAGGTGTCTCCATTGTCTAGAAATGCGTTGGGATGTAGTTACGTTATTACTCGTATCAACCAGTCAGAATCCAGTTGACATCTTGGCGGAGCCGGTTTGAAGCACAAAGCTGGCATCTGATTGGTTGCTTAGTTTCTATTGTGCTTTTATCTCAAACTGATGCATTTTTAAAAAACGTTTCATTATTTTATTTGTGTTTACGTTGCTTGAGGTTTAGCGGGTGCGAGTAACGCTCCTTCTGACATTCGGCGTGTGTCACTAATCGCCTTGTTTTCACCAGTCCCTCACGTGCAACAAGACGACTGAGCTTTCAATTGTTTTATTAAGAACAAGCTGTTGCTGATTTTGCGCCAAAGTAACCGTGCGCCTTCCTTCGCATCCAGCCGTCTGAGCAGTATCGCAGGTTTATCAGCCGCGTCAACTGATGGGACGCACATGACTGGAAAATTAAAAAATGGCTGCTGTTTAACCCTTGTGGTACTGAGCTCGAGTCCTTCTGACATGTTTTGGCATTGAGCTGTAATTGATGACCCAGACGGTGGCGGCTGGAGCGGGATGTTGCGACAACGATTATGAAACGCTCACAGGAAGACGGCGCTCACACTATGTCTCTATGTCTGGTCTCCGGAGTGAACTGTACCACCCCTACAAACAAACATGCGTTATGTACAGTCTACTGCTCCCTGTTATCAGCCATTACATCCCGGGGAGAGGAGACTGTACAGGCTCATAAATGGTTTGGTTCTCGCTGTTTTGCTCTATAAATGATAATTTTTTTTTTTGTCATTCCCCCCCCCCTTCCTCTTTTTCAGTAAATCTGTGTCCTGGTTTGTCAGTAACTTAACCCTTTGCACCCTGTGCGTTTCAGGTTAAAGATGTCGGACCATTAAGGCAGCCTTCCTGAGGAAGAAGACGAGGCGGCGGGTCCCGGCCCAGCGATGGAGGACGGCCGCAATGAGAAGACCAATCAGGCCCACGTCCTGTTTGACCGCTTTGTCCAGGCCACGACCTGTAAGGGGACGCTGAAGAGCTTCCAGGAATTATGCGACTACTTAGAGCTGAAGCCTCGTGACTATCGCTCCTTCTACCACAAACTCAAATCCAAACTCAACTATTGGAAAGCCAAAGCCCTGTGGTCGAAACTCGACAAGAGGGGGAGCCACAAGGACTACAAGAAGGGCAAAGCCTGCAGCAACGCCAAGGTGGGTGCCTAATGGGTCGTCTTAAAGGGACGTCTTAAAAGTTCAGATACGTTGATATTAATGTGTTTCTATCCTCGCAGTGTCTGATAATCGGAGCAGGACCCTGTGGGCTCCGCACTGCGATAGAGCTCAGCTTCCTCGGGGCCAAAGTTGTGGTGGTGGAGAAAAGGGACGCCTTCTCCCGGAACAACGTCTTGCACTTGTGGCCGTTTACCATCCATGACTTACGAGGACTCGGAGCCAAGAAATTCTACGGAAAGTTTTGCGCCGGAGCCATCGATCATATCAGTGAGTATCCTGATATAACGCCGTCTAGTGCTTGGGCCCTGTATTGCATATAGCTGTTTCTATACCAATACAGGCAGTCCCTGGGTTACGTACAAGATAGGGTTCTTAAGATGAATTTGTATGTAAGTCGAAACTGTATATTTTATAATTGTAGATCCAGACAAAAAAAATTTGGGCCCCAGTGACAATTGGAGTTTAAACGTTTTTTGCTGTAATGGGACCAATAAAGATTCATTAGACACCTTATAGCTGATCAGTGCAGTCTGGGACTATAGTAAAGCATTCAGAAAGCTTCACCAGAGGTCAGAGGGGTCTGTCTGTAACTATGGGTTGTCTGTAAGTCTGGTGTCCTTAAGTAGGGGACCGCCTGTATATATTCTCATAACAAACCCCTTTCGGCAGACATTTTGGCTATCAAATTGCATAAAGGGAGCGATTCAGGACATATAAGATAATCTAGGAGCGTATGTGATCTCTTTACCCTGGGGGGTCCCGCCACCTTGTGACCTTTTACTTGTGCCCCCGCTGTATATATTTTGTTGCTTTGTTCCTTACTGTGGATTTACATTCCTCTCCGGGGTTAATGGCTGCCAGCGGTGTCAGATGCACAGACATTCCCTGGCGGGTATTTGCACTGCAGGCAGCGTCCATGCCAAGTACTGAGGAATCTCGTGTAAGATGGAGCGTGAGCCCCGGCCAGCCCAAACATTCTCACTGTGCTTGTTTTGGTTTCTAATCCACAAGCCACAGGTGTCCCAAGGCCGGGCCCCCAGGGTATGTGATATAAGGGTCCTGGGAGGTCCAAGTCGGGGCCAAGTCGGTCCTAGTATGAGACAGGGCCACACTGGCCCTTTTCTAAAGGTCCTTATGATTCTCTGCTGGCAGTTACATTGGCCTCCCCTTCCCCCTTCCTGTCGGGTCACATTGGCCTCCCCTTCCCCCTTCCTGTCGGGTCACATTGGCCTCCCCTTCCTGTCGGGTCACATTGGCCTCCCCTTCCTGTCGGGTCACATTGGCCTCCCCTTCCCCCTTCCTGTCGGGTCGCGTTGGCCTCCCCTTCCCCCTTGTGCTGAACGGGCATCCCCTCTTGAGTGCATTTTTTTTCTGCTTTGACGCGTCTTCTCCTTCTCTGACCCAGGTATTCGGCAGCTGCAGCTCATCCTTCTGAAGGTCTCCCTCATCCTTGGGATTGAGATCCACGTCAATGTTGAGTTCCAGGGACTAGTCGAGCCTCCGGAAGATCAGGAAAATGAGCGTGAGTATTGGTGATGGGTTGGGATGTAGATGGGAATAGTGTAGAAGAATTGTCAGTGCAGCTCTGGATGTGATTACAGTACAATGTGTCATACAGGATGTGCTTATTATAATGTATAGCGTTGATGTCATTGGATCCTTTGTCTTCCAGGCACCGGCTGGAGAGCGACAGTCCACCCCAAAGGTCACCCCGTGTCTGAGTACGACTTTGACGTCATCATTGGCGCAGATGGACGGAGGAACACGTTGGCCGGTAAGTGTCCCTGCCCTCCCGGGGCGACAGGAATTCTCCATACACCCTTAGGTATCAGTCATTCCACACATTTCCTATACATCAGGATTCCGAAGGAAAGAATTCCGCGGCAAATTGGCCATCGCCATCACGGCGAACTTTATCAACCGCAACACGACGGCGGAGGCCAAGGTGGAGGAGATCAGCGGCGTCGCCTTCATCTTCAATCAGAAGTTTTTCCAGGATCTGCGGGAGGCGACGGGTCAGTGTGTGGGGTCCTAGTAGTGTTTGGGGGTGCTGGTCATGGAGGTAAATACTGACACCCTCCTCGATTTTTGCCCTTACAGGGATTGATCTGGAGAACATCGTCTACTACAAGGACGACACTCACTACTTCGTCATGACGGCCAAGAAGCAGAGTCTTCTGGAGAAGGGGGTCATCTTACACGTAAGGCTGATAATGTTCTAGGCCCGAAGCCTGAGGCTGCAGTACTGCGAGCCCCTGATAATGTCGTCACGTTCCTCTCTTGTCTCCCTTCTCCTCTCAGGACTATGCAGACACAGAGATGTTATTGTCACGTGCCAACGTGGACCAGGAGGCGCTGCAGAACTACGCCACAGAGGCTGCCCGCTTCTCCACCCACCAGCAGCTGCCCACACTGGACTTCGCCATCAATCACTATGGGCAGCCGGACGTGGCCATGTTTGACTTTACCTGCATGTACGCCTCCGAGAACGCGGGGCTGGTGCGAGAGAAGAACGGGCACAGACTACTGGTAGCTTTAGTAGGCGACAGTCTATTGGAGGTGAGTGGGGAGTGACGGGTGCGAATCACAGGTCTGATTTGATTTTATCTATTTATACTTCTGTTTAAAAAAATAAATGAGGTAGCACTCCAAGTTTAAAAAGAAATTTTTTTTTAATATTTTGTCTGATGTGTCAAGACCACAGGGGGCATGCACCCTATTAAATGTTTTATGGTGCTGCTGGATTGTTGATTAATTTTTTTTATACTTCTATCCATCTATACATGTACACATATATATGTAAATACAGTGTATAATATGCAAGTTACATGTCTGTAATTGTATTCAACAGCCTTTCTGGCCAATGGGAACCGGCATAGCACGTGGCTTCCTGGCCGCAATGGACTCTGCTTGGATGGTACGAAGCTGGGCACATGGAGCAAGCCCACTTGAAGTGTTGGCTGAGAGGTAAAGCCCAATAATCCTGCTCAATAGTGAGTGCGGCACTGGAGTATAATCTAGGATGTAACTCAGGATCAGTACAGGATAAGTAATGTCATGTATGTACACAGTGACTGCACCAGCAGCAGAATAGTGAGTGCAGCTCTGGGGTATAATACAGGATGTAACTCAGGATCAGTACAGGATAAGTAATGTCATGTATGTACAGTGACTGCACCAGCAGCAGAATAGTGAGTGCAGCTCTGGGGTATAATACAGGATGTAACTCAGGATCAGTACAGGATAAGTTTTATAGTATTTTATGCTCAGGTGTTAATGATTGATGTAACTTCTGCTTTCAGGGAGAGTATTTATAGGTTACTTCCTCAGACCACACCAGAAAACGTGAACAAGAACTTCAGTCATTACAGTATCGACCCCACAACCCGCTACCCTAATGTCAACCTGCAGTTCTTGCGACCGAGTCAGGTGAGCTCCTCCTAGGTGTTATGCTGTTGTTCCTCCTTTGAGCGAATGTTTCCCTACTTCAGATAACACCAGTTCCTGGTATCAAAATGACCAGAAGGGCAATTACACGAGAGAGTATCTACAGACACTGAAGGGTGAAGATACAAAGAATGAGCACAGTTCTTGGGTGTAATATAGAACGAGTAATGTCATGTATGTACACAGTGACTGCACCAGCAGAATAGTGAGTGCAGCTCTGGGGTATAATACAGGATGTAACTCAGGATCAGTACAGGATAAGTAATGTCATGTATGTACACAGTGACTGCACCAGCAGCAGAATAGTGAGTGCAGCTCTGGGGTATAATACAGGATGTAACTCAGGATCAGTACAGGATAAGTAATGTCATGTATGTACAGTGACTGCACCAGCAGCAGAATAGTGAGCGCAGCTCTGGAGTATAATGCAGGGCCAGTAATTCTGTCTCTCTTGTGTTTTCTGGGTCATTTATACCTTGTTATAAGAAGTAAATCTGGATTGTGATATTCGTCTCATTTAGGAAGTAGACCCAGGGGTAACGGGATGTAACGGGTAATTTGCAGGGATTAATGGGGTAATGATTGTAGTTTATCAGTTGCTGTGAGATTATTAATATCTCGGAGTCTATAAATAGTCCCGGATGAACCTTCTGCTCAGTCCCGGGGGAGCGGTGATAACATCCAGCAGCCGGACGCTGGAGGAGACAATAGGACGCGTCTATTATTGCGGCTGCGGACGTTTTTTCTCTGTGACTTCACGCTTTGGAGCTTGGACACCTCTAGTCACATCCAAAGCTGCGTTCATAGTGGGAGCTGATGGTGACAGGATTAGTTAGTGCAGCTTTGGATGTGATCAGAGGATGACATGGATTCTCCACTTTATCAGGTGATGACACTTTGCGCACTAGCAGTCACCTCCGCTAACCTCTCCAGGCAGGGTGTCGGCGCCCCCCAGGGGAGGCCGCCTATAAATCAGGGCCCTGGCAGAGGACAGGAGAATGTGGAGGATGACATCAGATGGAAGTGCTCCAGCAGCCACCTCATATATGTCCATATGTCATGTAACTCCGCCCACAATCGGACCACCCTATGCGATGGTAATGAGCCCCCACCATCATCCCTCCCATATGGTACAGTCCGCACCAGCCAATGTTCTGTCACCACAGAGCAACATGGGCTGGACCATTGACTGTCCCCTGAGAGGGGAGCTCTGCTGTATATCACACCCTGACACTGGATGGATTCACATTTTCCTGTCCTGTATCCCAGAAGAATCAGGTCTGACACATAAGTCTCACCCCCCCCCCCCCCCCAGGAATGCTGCAACTTGTAGTCCGCACATTCATAGTAATACCTCCAGGATACTTATCAATGGCCACCCAGCTTTCCCTGGAGCATACACGGCTTACTATAAGAGGACGGCTGTATGAAGTGTCAGTCTGGAATGTGGCGTCCGATGAGATGGAATTGTCTCCACTCACAGTCGCTCAGTCTGACATTCCTCCATCCAGACGGAAAGCGAATAAATAATCCGGAGAGAAGCAACAGATTATACAAGTTATATAATAACCCAGGAATGAGGGGGAACTCCGCAGCCGCCATACAAGTCTCAGGGACAAACCCCCGTCTTTTAGTGCCCATTCCCGGGCGCTTCGGACCCCCCCCCCCCCCCCCCTCCCGGCCCTCTCTCCAGAACCATCCATCACATAGTCAAGAGACGACTCCCCCAGAATATCCAAGATTCCTGTCTACAGAGAGGGCAAATAATGTCACTGAGGAGATGCACCGAGCGCTGCTCCGGAGTATAATGCATGATATGTAATGTCATGTATGTACACAGTGACTGCACCACCAGCAGCAGAATAGTGAGTGCAAGTCTGGGATATAGTACAGGATGTAACTCAGGATCAGTACAGGATAAGTAATGTCATGTATGTACACAGTGACTGCACCAGCAGCAGAATAGTGAGTGCAGCTCTGGAGTATAATACAGGATGTAACTCAGGATCAGTACAGGATAAGTAATGTCATGTATGTACACAGTGACTGCACCAGCAGCAGAATAGTGAGTGCAGCTCTGGAGTATAATACAGGATGTAACTCAGGATCAGTACAGGATAAGTAATGTCATGTATGTACAGTGACTGCACCAGCAGCAGAATAGTGAGTGCAGCTCTGCAGTATAATACAGGAGGTAACTCAGGATCAGTACAGGATAAGTAATGTCATGTATGTGCACAGTGACTGCCCCAGCAGCAGGATAGTGAGTGCAGCTCTGGAGTATATTCCCTATAGCTGTTAGCTCTCACTATGTCTCATCCCTTGTATGTGCTGGATACATGAAAGAGATGGATTCTATTAGTCCCTCCTCTCGCTCCTCTTGCACCTAATCTCTAGTATCTCGCCTCTTTCATCCTTATCACAGATCTTCTGCTCTCTGTCCATTACTTGATAACTCAATCCTCCCTTTACTTCCCAAACATCTCCTTAAGGTGACACATGGGGGGGGGGGGGGGGTCAGAGGTGCAGAGCCCGGTCCTGCTCTTGTATAGAAGACTATGAGTGCTGGAGGATGGGATGGGGTGTAGTAGCAGGACATGTAGGGGGCTGTCATCTTCAAAGAGACCATTGCAATACGGGTTGTACAGACAGGGTCCACGCGTTTCAGGGTCTCACAACTTCTCCCTGGGGATCAGATCATCATATATTCTCAGATACAAAGACTTTATTACTATAGGATCATAGCCTCCAGCACAACGATGACCTGTTCTTATAGAGAAGAAGAAGCCCCAAGCAGGATCGTATCAGATACATCGCGTTTCAGGGTGTTACTGACTCATCTCCGCAGTGAGCCAGGCCTGATGTCAGGATCACACATCATCTTCTCTTAGACATGGAGGAAAGACTATAAAGCTAGCGGATCATTGGTTGCAAACCTCACCGCGTTTTGGGTCTTATCTAGAGAAGGATTCGAGACCAAATCCACCAATTCCCGTAGACCGCATGCGCACTGTATAACATTGCCAGATCATCAAGCACAACGCGTTTCAGGGCATCACACACCCTTCACACAGGTCCCTCTGTCACCTTATCAATCTATCACACCAAGAGGGATTACAATGTTACTAAAATCACTGGATTTGAACTTTATTGGATCAAAAACCAACGCATTTTGAGTCCTCACCAACCTCTTTATCCAGTAAGGATTTGCACATCTCTATGATGTTCCATTGTGTATCATATTCCATCCTGTTACAAGAGTTAACAATGTATCAAGCAACAATGTATACAAAGTGTCAAGCACAAGGCATCCTATTCCCCTAGAGAGGAAGACGGTGGCGTAACATTGCCTTTAATACAACGCGTTTCAGGGTCTTGCCGTGCTTCTACATTAGGTTTTCTGAGATGCAATCAGCTCTGGAAAGGATTGTTAATAAAACACAAGCATCAAATATCTACAAGACAAAGAGACATGAGAATCACATCCCCAAATACTGAGGATCCCAGCGCAGCATAGCGGGACACATCAGCCACCCCTCACCTCCATGACCCCAAGGTCACAGATCTGATCCCTCTACTGTGCATCGTCTGATGTCTACAGACCACCCAATCACTACAGCTGAGACCGAGCCCCGCCCACTGACATCACATGACGACAGAGGGATAACATACCGCTATACTACACCCGACAGTGGGGGCAGTATTATAGTAGTTATATTCCTGTACATAGGGGGCAGTATTATAGGACAATGACATTAACTTATTTCCTGTACTGAGATCCCTGAGTTACACACCCTTACTTAACTTCCAGAGCTGCACTCACTATTCTTGCTGCTGGTGCAGTCCACTGTGCTACATACATGACATTAACTTATCCTGTAACGATCCTGATTACAATCCTGTATATCTCAGAGCCTGCACTCAATCTATTCTGCTGCTGGGTTCAGTCAACACTGTGGTGTAACATACATTAGTTTACTTTATCCTGTACACTCTTCTGCCCCCTTTTTATACTGATTTCTCAACTAGCTTCTTCCTCTTTGGAATGCCACCTACCCACCAATATTGCTTTTGTAGGGCTATCACCTGAAGTGAGAAGAATTAGCGCTAATGTATTATGAGGCCGGCCCCCTGCCAGTTGACTGGTTACAGACAAAAGCCCACATCAACCAGCCACACAGACCCTCCCCGCACGCCCCCCATGTATTGAATCCAGGAGCGGGGGGTAAATCACTTTCCATGTCCCTATATGACTGGTTACACAGGGTATTCGGATCTCCCGTGGAAAGTATTTCCAACCCAACTACTCCCTTTCTCTGGCATTTTTCCCAAACAACCGTGATAATGAAACAACACTTTATTAACACTCGCAAGATAGACCGGATGCCGCTGCGCCCAGGAAACCGGGTGGTCCCGCAAAACACGCGGAAAACACCTATGGCAAAAGTTGAACAGAGGCCTTTTTGGCCTTGCACAGGTCGATAGATTTACCGAGGAAAAAAATTTGGACCGCAATAAATTGCGAATTGGCCTCATGGTGCCAGCGAGTTACTAACACATCTCAGGTGCCAGGGAAAGACCTGCAGGGTATAACTTCACAGACTCCTCACCCGGAAGCAGAAAGAATGCACATGAAGACCAATCCGTTCCCCTTAAACGGGTCCTTATAAGGAGAAATGTTCCATAAAACTGCAGACAAGTGTGAGGTGTCCCCCCTGGGATCACATGTGCACTCAGACCATTTTGTGTATGTTAGCCAGCCCCCCAGCCAGGACTGTGGAATATGTTGTTATTTATATTCCACAGATTGTCGTCGTTCTCACAGTTGCACCTGGGGTGGTCGACTGTCCCTCACACTGCCGATGACTCTTTAGCGTCTGGTGCCCGTTGAAGTGTGTTACACAACCCAGAAATGGCCTCCCCTCCAAACCAAACCAAGCTTTTAGCTATTTAAAAGCAATTTTAAATAATGCAATGGCTACGAGCACAAGCAGTTGTGGAATTGCCCCTCCATGCCACTTGCAAAATCCTACAATCCTTGGACTATAACCCAACGTTTCACATCCTTGCTGCCTCTCCCAAACATACATACTAAAGTTTCTGATTACCAATCATATCTCTAATGAACCATGGGTATCACTGGCTACAGAGAAAAACATGAAAGCAAGCGCTGTTGAGGATCACGTCCCGCACGAGTGCACTTCCGGCAAATCCCTTGAAATAAATCCTTGGAACTGGAATAGGACACAGCCCTGCTCGCTATAAAACAAAAAATCGCGTGCTTACCAAAGGCTCTGATCAGACAATACAATAACTGGCTTCAGAGAGCGCACAGATGCACAAGCAGTGTGGGGTCATGTATTACTCATCTTCCAGGAACAAGACATAACACTGGCTGCAGAGAGCACAGAGCACAGCAGTGTGAGGTCTGATTACCATCTCTCCCTTAGGGACATACATAACACTCCTGGCTTGCCAAAGCACATAGCACAGCAGTGTTGAGTCTGATTACACATCTCTCCAGACATACTAACACTGGCTGCAGAGAGCACACGAGCACAAGCAGTGTGGGTCTGATTACACATCTCTCCAGGACATACTAAACACTTGGCTGCAGAGAGCACAGAGCACAGCTGTGGAAGGTCTGATTACACATCTCTCCAGGGATATCATAACACTGGCTGCAGAGAGCACAGAGCACAAGCAGTGGTGGGTTGATTACACATCTCCCAGACAATACATAACACTGGCTGCAGAGAAGCACAGAGCAACAGCAAGTGGTGAGGTCTGATTACACATCTCCCTCCAGGGACAAATCATAAACACTGGCCTGCAGAGATGCACATAGCGAGCACACGCGTGTGAGGTCCTGAATTACCATCTCTCCAGGGACATACATAACACTGGCTGTGCATAGAGCACAGAGCACAGCATGTGGGAGTCTGATACACCTCTCTTCCAGGACAGTACAATAACACTGGCTGCATGAGCAGCAGGCCACAGCAGTGTGAGGTGCCCTGATTACACATCTCCTCCAGGGGCCTACATAACACTGACTCGGCGAGAGCACAGAGCACAGCAGTGTGAGGTTGATTACACATCTCTCTAGGGGCCCATACAATAAACCTGACTTGCAGTCTGTACTGTCAGTAACTTTTTTTTTTTTTTAATTTAATAAACTACAACTTACTAAACTACAACTTCTAAAAGTGACTATGTGAGGAACATTCATTTGCCCTCCCAGTTTAATATTTACCCACAATTCCCGGTGCAGTTATACAACCCCATAGACCACACCTGCTGAGGTCAGGTCCAACATGCTGGAATTTCCAAGTATTGGGACTCTAGAATCCCTGTATTTATAAAAGGAGATACAGTAGGGGCTCATTGGGGTCCCCTCAGAACAAAAGGGGGGAACTTCTTTGAACATTGTCTTTCTTTTCACAGCATAATTTGTAACCTATATTTTAAAAGGGAAACCTGTCCACTTGATGGACCCCAAGTTTTTCTTCACTAAACAATAAACACAGCTTACAGAAGTTCCCCATGACAACTGCAGTGCCAACTTTGTCTTTTCTCTTTTTCTCTGCCTTTCTGTGTTTCCTGTGCATTTTCATTACAATATAATTGTGTGTTATATAACTTTTATCTTGCACCCTGACAGAATCCCAGTGTAGTTCCCAGGGTTGAGAAATGCATTTAAAAAATGCATCATGTGACTTGTCAGGTTGCTGTAGACTCCTCCCTCTCCCAGCCCCACCGTTTGTGCTCCTATACAGCTCCTCCCTCCACCAATGGATGTCCATCTCACACCTTGTGAGCTCTGTGAAGTAGCAGAAAGGGAGGAGCTGTACAAGGGCACAAAGCTGGGGCTGAGTCCTGGGAGTCACAGACATGTCATGGGTTTAATTTTTTGAAATGCATCCAAACCAAAGACCAAACCCCCGGGACTACACAGAGGTTCTGTCAAGGTTCAAGGCGAGTGTGTGTGTAAGGGCAACAAACCATTATATTGTTTGCAATGCTAGACGGTGCAGGGAATGGCAGTCTGTTTTTACTGCCATCCAGCCTGTTTCAATGGGCCGTTTCTGTACCTGGTCCTAGTGAAAATGAGGTCCTTGGTGACAGGTTCCCCTTTAAATAGCCAAACTCCTTTATTAGATTATATAGTATAGTAAATCATAAGACATCACTCTGTAAGCTTCAGGTGGTGCTGGTGGGGCGAGGCAAGGGGAAGAACTGTAGCTGACACAAGTTTGGACCGTCACCCTGCTTTTGTGGTTCAACAATGTAAGTGAATGGGAGTCATATTGTAACCCCAAGGATGCCAAGCCCCAATGACTTGTCGCTACATCATAAGGGTTTACAAACCGAAGCTTTTCACTTAACATAAGTTTTTTTAGAAGTAAAGCAGAATAAAGAACATCTAACCATCAGGGGGACATGGCAAGCACCTCTTACCATTGGCCATACATCAGTGACGCACCAGCAGCAGAATAGTGAAGTGCAGCTCTGGGGTATAATACAGGATGTAACTCAGGATCAGTTCAGGATAAGTAATGTCATGTATGTACACATGCCTGCACCAGCAGCAGAATAGTGAGTGCAGCTCTGAGTATAATACAGATGTAACTCAGGATCATTACAGGATAAGTAATGTCATGTAGTACAGTGACTGCACACCGCAGAATCGTGAGTGCAGCTCTGGGTATAATACAGATTGAACTCAGATCAGTACAGATAAGTAATGTCATGTAATGTACACAGTGACTGCACCAGCAGCAGATAGTGAGTGCAGCTCCTGGGGTATAATACAGGATGTAACTCAGGATCATAAAGGGATAAGTAAGTCATGTATGTACCAGTGACTGCAACCAGCAGCAGAATAGTGAGTGCAGCCTCTGGGGGTATAATACAGGATGTACCTCAGATCAGTATCAACAGATAAGTAATGTCATGTATGTACACAGTGACTGCACCAGCCAGCAAATAGTGATGCAGCTTGGGGTATAATACAGGATGTAACTCAGGATCATACAGGATAAGTAATGAGCATGTCTTACCAGTGACTGCACCAGCAGCAAATAGTGATGCAGCGCTGGGGTAAAAATACAGGATTGTAACTCAGGATCATTAAGGATAAGTAATGTCATATGTACACAGTGACTGCACCAGCAGCAGTAGTGAGTGCAGCTCTGGGTAAATACAGATTAACTCAGGACATACAGGATAAGTCATTGTCATGTATGTACACAGGACTGCACCAGCAGCAGAATAGTGAGTGCGCACTGGTGGTATATACAGATGTAACTCAGGATCAACAGGAAACATGTCAATGTATGTACACGTGACGCACCAGCTCAGAATAGTGAGTCAGCTCTGAGTATAATACAGGCTGTACTCAGATCAGTACAGGATAAGTTATGTCCATGTATGTACAAGTGACTGCACAGCAGCAGAATAGTGAGTGCAGCTCCTGGGGTATAATCAGGATGCAGCTCAATCAGTACAGTGATAAGTAACTGTCCATGATAAGGTACACACAGTGACTGCACCACAGCAGAATAGTGGATTTGGCAGCTCTGGTATAAACAGGATGGTAACTCAGGATCAGTCAGGATAAGTAATGTCATGTATGTACACAGTGACTGCACCCCAGCACCAGAATAGTTGAGTGCAGCTCGAGTGATAATGACAGGATGTAACCAGGATCAGTTACAGGATAAGTAATGTCATGTAGTGTACACAGTGACTGCACCGCAGCAACAGAATAGTGAAGTGCAGCTCTGGGTATAATACGATGTAACCTGCAGGAGTCAGGACGAATAAGTATGTTCCATGTAAATGTACACAGTGACTGCACCATGCAGCGAATAGGAGGAAGTTGCAGCTTCCTGAGTCATAATACAGGATGTAACTCAGTAAGCAAGTACAGAAAGTAATGTCCATGTATGTACACAGTGGACTGACCATGCAGAATAGTTGATGCAGCCTGGGGTAAATACAGGATGTAACTCCGATATTACAGGATAGCCCCCTATGTACAAGAATATAACTACTATAATACTGTCCCCTGTGTGCAATTGATAGAATTTATTTATAACTGAGAACTTTTCCGTCTTCTAGTGCTGTAACAGGTGATATTGTGTGTAACCTCACATTCCTGTGTACAGTATGTCAGTATTATAACGTGTGTCTTTTAGGTAATGTTGCGATCTCTTTGCAGCCACATTGGTGGATATTATGGCAATGTGATGTCTCTTTATGAATAATCTCCTCTGTCCTATGTATGTGCTGCGGGGGAGGGTTCCCATTATATACCGTTACCTCTATACTGCAGATTGATGCTTCCTCTCTCTGTGTATACAATCTCTTATTCATGGAGCCCAGCGCAGGCGAAGTGCAGTAATGTATTATGTCTTCTTCGTCTTCGCTGACCGCATTCATACATCATTAGAGGCACCGCTAAAACTCTGCCTATTACAGCCGCTTAATGCTTCTTTTATGTAGTCTGACTTTATGATGATAAAACAGGGTGAGACTTCGTTTTCATATGGGCTCCTTCACCGCTCTGCAGCAGGTTCTCAGCCGTGGAATCTCCATTCTAAATCTGCCTTGTCCCTTGCCAGCAGAATAGTGAGTGCAGCTCTGGAGTATAATACAGGACGTAACTCAGGGTCAGTACAGGATAAGTAATGTCATGTATGTACACAGTGACTGCACCAGCAGCGGAATAGTGAGTGCAGCTCTGGAGTATAATACAGGATGTAACTCAGGATCAGTACAGGATAAGTAATGTCATGTATGTACACAACGACTGCACCAGCAGCAGAATAGTGAGTGCAGCTCTGGAGTATAATACAGGATGTAACTCAGGCCCCCCCCTCCTCCTGATATGACTGCGTCCCCCCCCCCTCACTCCGTATATGACTGGTCCCCCCACCCCATCCCCTCGTTCCCTCCTGTATATGACTGGTCCCCCCCCCTTTCCTCCTGTATATGACTGGTCCCCCCCCCTCCTCCTACTGTATATGACTGGTCCCCCCCCCCCCTCCTCCTGTATATGACTGCCCCCCCTCCTCCTGTATATGACTGGTCCCCCCCCCCATCCTCTGGATAGACTGGTATCCACCCACCCCCTCTCCTTGTATATGACTGGTCTCCCCCCCCCCCCTCCTCCTGTCTATGACTGGTCTCCCCCACCCCCCTCCTCCTGTATATGACTGGTGTGTCCCCCCCCCCCCTCCTCCTGTATATGACTGGTGTGTCCACCCCCCTCCTCATGTATATGACTGGTCCCCCCCCCTCCTCCTGTATATGACTGGTCCCCCCCCTAACCTGATATTGAAGCTGGTCCCCCCCCTCCTCCTGTATGATGGACTGGTCTCCCCCCCCCCCCCCCTGTTATATGAGCTGTCTATCGTCCCGGGTACCAAACCCCCAAAAATCTTTTTCCTTCATGTCATTATGACTCGGTGCTGTGGGTGACCCCCCCCTCCGACCTCATCCTGTATTAGTGATGGTGTCCACCTCCCCTACTGGATATGATGGCTCCCCCCCCCTCTCACTCCTGTATATGAACTGGATAACCCCCACCCCCCTCCTCCTGTTTAATGACGTCTCCACACCCCCATCCCTACTGGTTATATGACTGGTCTACCCCCCCCCCTCCTCCTGTATATTGACTGGTGGGTCCCCCCCCCCTTCGCGCTCCTGTATATGAAGGTGTGTCCCCCCCCTCATCCTCTGTATATGACTGGTCCCCCCCCATCTCCTGATCATGACTGGTCCCCCCCCCTCCTCATGTATATGACTGGTGTCCCCCCTCCCTCCTGTATATGACTGGTCTCCCCCCCCCCCCTCATGTATATGACTGGTCCCCCCCCCCTCCTCCTGTATATGACTGCCCCCCCCCCTCCTGTATATGACTGGTTACCCCTCACACCCTCCTGATATGATTGGCTCCCCCCCATCTTCCTCCGTATATGACGGGTCCCCCCCCTCTCCTGATATAGACTGCCCCACACTCCTGTATACGGAACTGGTGCCAACCCCCACCCTCACATCTGTATAGACGGGGTCCCCCCCCCCTCCTCCTGTATATGACTGGGTCCCCCCCCCCTCCTCCTGTATATGACTGGTCCCCCCCCTACCCTCCTGTATATGACTGGTTCGATCCCCCCCCTCATACTGCTATAGTATATGTGTCCCCACCGCCTCCTCCGTAATGATGGGTCCCCCCCCTCCTCCTGTTATATTGGTCTCCCCCCCCCACTCCTCCTGTAATGAACTTGGTCACCCCCCCCTACTCTTGTATATGACTGGTGGGTGTCTCCCCCCCCCCCCCCCTCCTCTGTATATGACTGGTCCCCATCCGCCGTATATGCACTGGTGGTCCCCCCCCCCCCCCTCCTCATGTAAGATGAACTGGTCCACCCTCATCCGGTATATGACGGTGTGTTCCCCCCCCCCCCCACCATCCTCCTGTATATGGACTGGTCCCCCCCACCCTCCTCATAGTATATGACGGTTGTGTCCCCACACCCTCCTCCTGTATATGACATGTCCCCCCCCCCTCTCAATGGATATGAATGGTGTGTCCCACACCCTCCCCGCATGTATATGGAATGTCTCCACCCCCCCCACTCCTGTATAGACTGGTCTCGCCCCCCCACCTCCACAAGCACCCCCCTTAACTCCTGTATATGACTGGTCCCCCACCACCTCCTCCTGTATATGACTGGTCCCCCCTCCTCCTGTATATGGACTGGTGTGGGTCCCCCCACCCATCCTCTGTATATGACTGGTGTGTCCCCCCCCCCCTCCTCCTGTATATGACTGGTCTCCCCCCCCCCCCTCCTGTATATGACATGCCGGTATAAAAAAAAAAGACAAAACACTAATACACATTACTACCCCCCTAAACCCCCCTTAATTTTCCCCTCCCCCCCCCCTACCGCATCCCCAATCTTTTCATATCCACTCACCATCCCCCTGTATAAACCCCTCTGTTCCCCCCCTCTCCAGCCCCTACACCCCAACCCCCTTCAGACAACCCACACCCCACTTCTCCACCACGTCCTTCTCTCGTCCCCGAAACACTCCCCCCCCCCCGCAGCCTCCCCCACCCATCCCCTCCCTCTTCACACCCCACATCGTTTATTTTATACCCCACTTCCCTTCCCCCCCCTCCTCCTCCCCCCCCCATATTACACTTCCCCCTCCTGCCCTCAAATGCCTTTATGTTCTTTATCTTCACCCCCACGTTCTTTTCGTTCCTATGCGCGGTGGGTTTTCGGGCTAGCCTGTATTGAATGGTGTGTCCCCCCCCCCTCCTCTGACCTTATGACTGGTGTGTCCCCCCCCTCCTGTAGATGAATGTGTCACGCCCCCCACGCTCCTCGATCTGTAATATGACGGTCTCCCCCCCCCACCCATACTAAGTTATGACTGGTCTCCCCCCACCCCCTCTCTCCGTATATGACTGGTCTCACCCCCCTCCCTCGCTGTAGATTGACTGGTCTTCCCCCCCTCCCCCCCTCCTCCTGTATATGACTGGTTCCTCGTCTCCCTGACTATTTCTACCCCTCCTGTATGCCCCCCTTCTTGTATATGACTGGATACAAGGTGGTCTGTATTGCTGATTGCTATTGGGCTCTGTACTCTGGTACAGGTCTGTATTGCTGATTGCTATTGGGCTCTGTACTCTGGTAGGAGGTTGTATTGCTGAGTGCTATTGGGCTCTGTACACAGGTACCAGGTATGTATGCTGATTGCTATTCGGGCGCTACCCTGGTTACAACCCCCAAGTCGTATGTGAGTGCTATTGGGCTTCTGTACTCGGTACGAGGGGTCTGTTATGCTAATTGCTATTGGGCTCGGACCCAGGTACCAGGTCTGTAGGTTGATTGCTATTGGGGCTTGCTACCCTGGTACAGGTCTGATGATGATTGCTATTGGGTATGGACCAGGTACCAGGTCTGTATTGCGGGATGATTGCAGTTGGGGCTCTGTTACCTGGTACAGGTCTGTATTGCTGATTGCTATTGGGCTCTGTACCCTGGTACAGGTCTGTAGCTGGATTGCCATAGCTCTACCCTGGGTGCGAGGTCTGTATACTGCTGATTGCTATTGGGCTCGTACCCTGGTACAGGTCTGTATTGCTGTGATTGCATTGGGCATCGACCTGGTTAAAAGGATGTATTGCTGAATTGCATTTTCGGGCCTGTACCAAGGTACCAGGTCTGTATTGCTGATTGACTATGGGCCCTACCCTGGTACAGGTCGGTAGTGATGATGCTATGGGCTTCTGTAACTGGTAAGGCGTTATTGCTGATGCCTATTGGGTTGTACTCTGGTAGGAGGCTTTGTATTGCTGAGCATAGTTGGGCTCTGTACCCTGGTACGAAGGTCTGTATTGCTGATGCTATGGCGCTCTTGTACTATGGTCACGATTTGGTCTCTATTGCTGATTGCTATGGGCTCTTGTACCTCTGGTAAAAGGTCTCTATTGCTTGATGCTATTGGGTCTGTACCTGGTACCAGGTCTGTATTGCATGATTGCGGTTATTGGGCTTGTACACTGGTACCCAGGTATGTATTGTGATTGCTATTGGCTCGTACACTGGTTAAGGTCTGTATTTAATGATTGATATTGGGCTCTGTTACTCTGGTACAAGGGTCTCTATTGCCTGATTGCTATTGGGGCATGTACCCTTGGTAACCAGGTATGTATTGCTGATGCTATTGGGCTCTGTACCATGGTACCAGTCTGTGATAGCTGATTGCTATTAGGCCTCTGTACCCTGGTAAGGTCTGTATGTTGATTGCTATGGACTCATGTGTCCCCCCTCTCATCCTCATAGACGTAAGCTCTTGTGGTCACCCCCCATCCTAATAAGACTGTAAGCTCCTGGTCCCCCCTCATCCTCATAGACGTAAGCTATTGTGTCCCCCTAATCTCATGGACTCTAAGCCTTGTGTCACCTTCTCACATCCAAGAACTGTAAGCTCTTGTGGTCACCTCTCAATCCTCACAGACTGTAAAGAAAACTCTTGTGCGCCCTCTCACCTCAGACTGTAAAGCTCTTTGTGTCAACCCCTCCACCTTCATAGACTGTAGCTCCTGGGTCCCCCTCATACTCAAGACTGTAAGCTCTTGTGTCAACACCCCTCATCCTATAGAGTCAGCTCCGTGTTCCCACCCAGACTCATCCTCATAGACTGTAAGCTCTGTGTCCCCCCTTCATCCTCATCGAACTGTAAGCTCATGTGTCCTCCTCCTTCGCTCGCAAGACTGTCAGCGTTTTTTGTGTAAACCCTCATCCTCATAGACTGTAGCTCTTGTGTCACCCCTCATCATCATTAGAATGTAAGCTCTTGTGTCAACCCCCTCATGAACTAATAGACGTTAAGCTTGCGCCCCCCCTCATCCTCATAGACTGTAAGCTCGTGGGTGTCCCCCGCGCCTCATCCTCATAGACTGTAAGATCTTGTGTCCCCCACTCATCCTCATAGACTGTAAGCGCTTGTGTCACCCCCTCATCCTCATAGGACTGTAAAGCTATTGTGTCACCCTCTTCCTCATAGACTGTAAGCTTTGTGTCACCCCTCATCCTCATAGACTTGTAAGCTCTTGTGTCACCCCTCATCATATAGACTGTAAGCTCTTGTGTCACCCTCATCCCATAGACTGTAAGCCTCTATGTGTCACCCTCATCCTCATAGGCGAAGCATCTTGTGTCACCCATCTATCCTCATTAGGACTGTAAGCTATGTGTGCACCCCCACCTAAGTGACGGATAAGCTCTTGGTCACCCCTCATAATATAGAACTGTAAAGCTCTGGTCCCTCCCTCATAGACTGTAAGCTCTTTGTGTCACCCCTCACCCTCATAGACGTAAGCTTGGTGTGTCAGCCCCCTCATCCTTCATAGACTGTAGGCTCTTGGTCACCCCTCATCCTCATAGGACTGAAGCTATTGTGTCACCCCCTCATCCTCATAGACTGTAAGCTCTTGTGTCAGCCCCTCATCCTCATCGATGGTAAGTCTACTGTGTCCCCCCCATCTCATAGACTGTAAGTTCTGTGTGTCAGCCCCTAATCCTCATATACTGTACCGCTCTGTGTCACCCCTAATACTCCATAGACGGGAACCTCTTGTGGCACCCCCTCATCACTCAAGACTGAAGCTATTGTGTCACCCCCTCATCCTCATAGGACTGTAATGCTCCTTGTGTCCCCCTCATCCTCTCGACTTGTAATGCTTCTGTGGTTCCACCTCATCTATAGAACTGTAAGCTCTGTGTCAGCCCCCATCCTCATAGACTGTAAGCATCCTGTGGCCCCCCTTCTCCTCATAGAGGTAAGCTCTTGGTCAGCCCTTTCATCCTCAATAGACGGTAAGGCTCTTGTGTCACCCCTCATCCTCATAGACTGTAACTCTTGTGTCACACCCTCATCCCATAGGAATGTAGACTCTTGTGTCAACCCCTCATCCTATTTAGACTGTAAGCTCTGGTGTACCCCTCATCCTTCATGATGTAAGCTCTTGTGTCCCCCTCAGCCTCATAGACTGTTAAGATATTGTGTCACCCCCTCATCCTCATATAGACTGTAAGCTTCTTGTGCACCCCTAGCAGCCTCATAGACTGTAAGCTCTTTGGTCACCCCCTCATCCTCATAGACTGTAAGCTCTTGTGTCACCGTCCTCATCCTCATCGACTGTAAGCTCTTGTTGTCACCCCTCATCCTCATAGACTGTAGAGAGCTTGTGTCCCCCTCATCCTCATAGAGCTGTAGGGAAGCTCTTGTGTCCAGCCCCTCATCCTCATAGACTGTAGCTCTGTGTTAACCCCCTCATCCTCATATAGACTGTACGCATTGTGTCAGAACTAATCCCTAGAGACTGAAGCTCTTGGTCCCCTAATCCGCATAGACTGTGAAGCTCTTTTGTCACCCCTCATCCTCATAAGAATGTTAAGCCTCTTGTGTAACCCCCTCATCCTAATCAGACTGTAAGCTCTGTGAGTTTCACTCATCCATAGAGGTAAGCTCTTTGTGTCAGCCCCTCATCCTCCATAGACTGTAAGGGCCTCTTGGTTTTTTTGTCAGCCCTCAGTCCTCATAGACTGTAAGCGTCTGGGTCCCCCCTATCATTCCTCATCGAATGTAAGCTCTTGTGTCACACCCTCATGCATCATAGACTGTAAGCTCTTGTGTCACCCCCCTCATCCTCATAGACCTTGTAAAAGATCTTGTGTCCCCCTATACTCATAGACTGTAAGCTCTTGTGTCAGCCCATTCTCCTCATTAGGGACTGTAAGCTTCCTGGTCCCCCGTCATCCTATAGACGGTCAGCTCTTGTGGTCCACCCCCTCTCCGCTCATAGACTGAAGCTCTTGTGGCACCCCCTCACCTCAATAGACGTAAGCTCTGTGGTCCACTCATCCTCATAGACGTAAGATTTGTGTGTCACCCCCTCTCCTCAAAGAATGTAAGATCTTGTGTCAGCCACATCCTCATAGCTGTAAGCTCTGTGTCCCCCCTTATCTCATAGACTGTACGCTCTTGGTCCCCCCTTCATTCCTCCATAGAATGTAAGCTCTGTGTCACCCCCTCATCCTCATAGACTGTAAGCTCTTGTGTAACCCCCTCATCCTCATTAGGACTGTAAGATCTTGTGTCCCCCCCTCATCCTCATAGTCTGAAGTCTGGTGTCACCCCTATTCCTCATAGACGGTAAGCTCTTGTGTACCCCTCATCCTCATTAGGATGTAAGGCTCCTGGGTCCCCCGCCTCATCCTCAGACTGTAGCGATGTGTCCCCACTCACTAATAGACTGGTAAGCTATTGTGTCGCCCTCATCATATAGAATGTCAGCTCTTGTGCCCCCCCCTCATTCCTCATAGACTGTAGCTCTTGGTTCACCCCCTCACTCCTCATAGACGAAGCTCTTTAATTATCTATATTAAGACCGCAGAACGAAGGTGTGAAAATTGGAAACACAGTGTCGGATGTGGTTGTGAGTAACATTGGAGCCCCACAGGGGACTGTTCTGTCCCCGTTTTTATTTACCATCTACACCGCAGATTTCAAAAAAAATAGAAGTCAGTGCCTTCTTGCAGAAAGTATTTCGGATTGACACTGCGATAATAGGGCAAAAGGGGGACGGAGATTTGTCTGAATACTGGTCGACCATTGTTGTGTTCTCGGAGTGGGCGACAAAAATGGTGGAATTGAATCTATCTAAGCCCAAGGACAAATGGGTAATAAGTTCCGAAGAAGTGATATGATGGTGAGACTACAAAGATTAGGGGCTGTCGCAGTTAGACGCGTCACAGGGCTATAGTATCTGGGTTGTTTCTGGAGGATGATAAGTGATTGTGGCATATAAATCAGAGAAATTGTTATCAAAAGGCGTCGGGGAGACTGACTTTTTAAGATCGCTCAGGTTCTTTGATGTGGACCGTAGGATGTTGCTGTTTACTTTACCAGTCTGTAATGGAAGTGTTTTATTTTATGAGGTGGTAGTTGGGGAAATAATGCTCGCCACGACGACCTGAACAAATTTAGAAATTGGTCAGAAGGTGAGACTCAATGTTGGGTACTAAGACAAGAGGATTGGGGTAGTTTTGTTTTGTTTGTTTTTTGTCGGGCGTCAGTCTTTTGTGCACGTATGCTCTCCAAATTAACTCCTTGTATGTAATGAGAAAAACCCATTAAATAACACATGATGGGGCACGTAGCACATTTAGTGAGGCGGTTGTCTGCCACATTGAAATGGTAGAAAACGAATCGTTTTAAAAAATTTCTTTTATACGAGGGCAATTGCATTAGTTAAACATGGACAAGAATTAATATGAACCACTGGTGTTATTCTTCTTTTTATATTTTTTATTGATTCTTTTTTAAATAACGGTTATCTATCTAATGTAAAGTATTGTGTTCTTTCTTAATCTGTTGTATATGTATATCTGTGATTATGAAATGGGTGTTGCTGCTGTCGTTGTGACAAAGTCAATTTCCCCTTGGGGCAATAAGCCTTCTATTGATATTCTATTCTTGTGTAACCCATAATCCTCTAGACTGTAAGCTCCGTGTCACCCCCTCATCTCATAGACTGTAAGCTCTTGTCCCCCTCATCCTCATAGACTGTAAGCTCTTGTGTCACCCCTCAAGCCTCATAGGACGTAACTTTGTGTCGCCCCCTCATCCTCATAGGAATGTAAGCTCTTTGGTGTCACCCCTCATCCTCATAGACTGGAAGCTCGTGTGTCACCCCCTCATCATCATAGACTGTAAGCTTCTTGTGGTCCTCCCCTCATCCTCATAGACTGTAAGCTCTTGTCACCACCCGTTCATCCTAATAGACTGTAAGCGCTGTGTTTCCCACTCATCCGCATAGACTGTAAGCTCTGTGTCCCCCTCATCTCATAGACGGTAAGCTCGTGGTCACCCCGCATCCTCAAGATGTAAGCTCTTGGGAACCCCCTAATCCTCATAGATGTAGCTATTGTGTCCCCCTCAGCCTCATAGACTGTAAGCTCTTGCTGTCCACCCACCCTCATCCTCATAGACTGTAAGCTCCGTGTCACCCCTCATCCTCATAGGACTGTAAGCTCTTGGGTCCCCTCAATCCTCAGAGACGTACGCTCTGTGTTCCCCCCTCATCTCATAGACTGTAAGCTCTTGTGTCACCCCTCCATCCTCATAGACTGTAAGCTCCTGGGTCAACCCCCTATCCTCATAACTGTAAAGCTCTTGTGTCCCCCTCATTCCTATAAGACTGTAAGCTCTTGTGTCCCCCTCATCATAATAGACTGTAAGCTCTGTGTCACCCCCTCATCCTCTAAGGACTTGAAGTCCTGTGTCCCCCCTTCCTCCATAGGACTGTAAGCTTCTGGTGGCAGCCCCTCATCCTCATAGACGTTAAGCTCCTGTGTCACCCCCTCATCCTCTAGATGTAAGCTCTTTGCTGTCCCCCCATCCTCAAGGACGGTAGCTCTGTGTCATCCCCTAATCCTCATCGACGTAAGCTCTTGTGGTCACCACCTCATCGTCAGACTGTAAGCATCTTGTGTCACCCCCTCTCCTCAGACGTGTAAGGCTCTGTGTCACCCCCTCAACCTCATAGACTGTAAGCTATTGTGTCCCCCCTCAATCCTCATAGACTGTAAGGCTCTTGGTCCCGCCCTCTCTCATTAGAATGTAGCTCTTGTGTCACCCCCTCAACCTCATAGACGTGTAAGCTCTTGTGTACCCCTCATCCTATAGACTGTAAGCTCTTGTGTCAACCCCTATCATCATAGATGTAAGTTGTGTGTCACCCCTCATCCTCAATAGACCTGAAGCTCATTGTGTCACCCCTCAGCCTCAAGACTGTAAGCTCTTGTGTCATCCTCAGCCTCATAGACGTAAGCTCTGTGTCTCCCCTTCATCCTCATAGACTTGTAGCTCTTTGGTCAAACCCTCATCCTCATAGACGTAAGCTCTGTGTCAACCCCCTCATCCTAAGACTGTAAGGTCTTGTGTCACCCCTCAATGACCTCAGGGGAACGTAAGCTCTGGTGCACCCCCTCAAACCTCATAGACTGAAGCTCTGTTGTCCCCCTCATCCCATAGGACTGTACAGCTCTTGTGTCCCCCCTCATCCTCATAGACTGTAGCTCTTGTGTCACCCCCTCACCATCATAGACTTAAGTCTTGTGTCCCCCTCATCCTCAAGACGTAAGCTCTTGTGTACACCCCCTTCTCCTCATTTAGACTGTAAGCTCTTGTGTCACCCCTCATCCTATAGAATGAAGCTCTGGGTCACCCCCTCATCCCATAGGACTGTAAGCTCTGTGTCATCCATCATCCTCATAGACTGTAAGCTCTGTGTCTCCCCTCATCCCATAGACGTTAAGCTATTGTTTCACCCCCTCATCCTCATAGAAGGTAAGCTCTTGTGTCACCCCTCAGCCTAATAGGACGGTAAGTCTTGTGTACCCCTCATCCTCATAGACTGTAAGCTCTTGTGTCACCCTAATGTCCTCATAGGACTGTAGCTCCTGTGCCCCTAATCCGTCATAGGAACTGTAAGTTCTGGTACACCCTGACCTCATAGATTGTAAGCTCCTGTGTCCCCCCCTCATCCTCATAGGACTGTAAGCTCTTGTGTCACCCCTGATCCTCATAGATTGTAAGCTCCGTGTCCCCCCCTCAGTCCTCATAGACTGAAAGCTCCTGTGGCCCCCCTCATCCTCAGAGACTGTAAGCTCCGTGTCCCCCCCTCATCCTCAGTAGACTGTAAGCCTTGTGTCACCCCCTCACCTATAGATTACGCTCTTGTGTCCCCCTCATCATCATAGACTGTAAGTCGGTGTCACCCCTCATCCTATAGACTGTTAAGCTCTGTGTCCCCCCTCATCCTCAATAGATACTGTAAGCTACTGTGTCCCACCTACATCCTCATAGGACTGTAAGCTCTTGTGGCACCCCCTCATCCGTCATAGACTGTAAGCTCTTGTGTCAACCCTCATCCTCATAGGACTGTAAGCTCTTGTCACCCCATCATCCTGCATAGACGTAAGCTTGTGTCATCCCTTCAGCACTCTAGCTGCAGCTCTTGTGTCTCCACCTCATCATCATAGACGTAAGCTCTTGTGTCACCCCCTTCATACTCATAGACTGTAAAAAGCTCTTGGGTCACCCCTCATCCTCATTAGACTGTAAGCTCGGTGTGTCCCCCTCATCCTCATAGACGTAAGTCTTGTGGTCCACCCATCATCCTCATAGACTGTAAGCTCCGTGTCCCCCCCTCATCCCATAGACTGTAGAGCTCTGTGTCACCCACTCATCTCAGAGACGTAAGATCTGGTCCCCCTCATCCTAATAGACTGGACGCTATTGATTTCACCCCTCATCTCATAGACTGTAAGCTCTTGTGTCCCCTCACCTCATAGCTGTAAGCTATTTGGTGTCACCCCCTCATCCTCATAGGACTGTAAGCTCTTGTGTCACCCCTCATCCTCATAGAACTGTAAGCTTCGTGTCACCATCATCCTCATAGACTGTTAAGCTCTTGTGTCACCTCCTCATTACTATAGGACTGTGAAGCTCGTGTTGTGTCACCTCCCCCTCATCCTCATTAGACTGTAAGCTTTGTGTCCCCCTCCATCACTCATAGAAGAAGCATTTGTCACCCTCATCCTATAGACTGTACTGGTGTGCCCACTATAAGACTGTTGTGTGTCCCACCTATCCTTCATAGACTGAAGTTCTCTTGTGTACACCATCCTATAGACTGTAGCTTGTGTCACCACCCTCTCCTCATAGGACTACTAACTTGTGTCAACCCTCATCCTCGACTGTAGCCACTGTACAAGCTCTTCTAATTGTGTCCTCATCTAAGTTCGGGTCCTCTATATCATATAGACTTAAGCTCTTGTGTCTCCCTCATCCTCATAGACTGTAAAGCTCTTGTGTCCCCCACCAATCCTCATAGAACGTAGCTCTTGTGTCCACCCCTATCCTCATAGACGTAGTAAGCTCGTGTTCACCCCTAATATCATAGACTGTAAGCTCTTGTGTCACCCCCCCATCTCATAGAGTGTCTGTAAGCTTTGTGACATCCTCATTCATCATAGGACTGTATAAGTCTTGTGTACCCCACCATATCCTCATAGATGTAAGCCCTATCTGTGTCCCCCCCCCTCATCAGACTTAATGTACTCCACTAGACGACTGAAATATGTGTCACCCCCTCCATCCTATAGGGGACTGTAAGCTCTGGTCCACACCCGCTTAGTATGGTAAAACTCTCCATAGACGTAAGCCTTGTGTACACCCATCCTCATCAGAGTGAAGCTCTTGTGTCCCCCTATCCTGTCCCCATATGATTTGTAACAGTGCTGTATGGAATCATGATGGCGCGATATAGCTACATTATAGATATATTATTTTCTCTTTGGTCTCACAAGGGGCTCATGTCTTCCAATCTTATAAATCCTGTCAACCGCTGGAGGGAGGTTTACCGTAGCGCCCCTGTGGTTATACTTGCTAACAAAACTTATAAATGTGAGTGAAAGATTTTGCCTGCGGATGCGTGTACCTTACGGAGGATTGTGTCTCGTCTGGATTGCAAGTAACAAACCCCAGCGGTGTTGAGAAGAGTGTGTTAAGTCACACTAGTAGGGGGTACTGAGGACAGGCCACTAAGGGGTTGACTGGATGCTGCGTATTTTTGGGGAGCGCATCACTCTTCGCCGGCAGGCCTGGGATGGATTTCAGCTCTGAAGCTGCAGAATTGTGACACAAATTCGATGTGTTAGGTAGATTTCACTTAAATGAAAATGCTGTGAAATCCGTAAATCAGAAACGGGGTCAGTCGGGGGGGGAGAGGGGGGGAGTCCGTTGCTACTGTCTGTACGCGCGGGCGTGCTGAGCGTTACGCGCTGTTACGTATTAAAGAGGAAACCGTGAGATCCAGATCTGGCCTGGGTCCGAAGGTGGTGACAGTGATAATGGGGGGGATGGGGTCACCAAGGAGGAGGGGGTGGGGCGGCGATGTGGTGACCGAAGCACTAAGTGTCTCCCACCAACTTTTCACGGATTCGGAAGGAAAAAAATTGGCCATACGCTTAAATACTCTGCGTATGCAGCTGATTACTATTAGGGGGCAGAAAAGTTGGGTATGTCTGTACAACATTCAAATGCTTAAACGCCCTGTTCCTTGCTTTTCGGAGCCTAGGAAAGCTGGGTGTCAGAAAAACTGCAATGCAAGAGAGACTCGGATCACCTTAAAACTTCCTGTTTGGGATTGTGCGTAGCCAATCAGAGTTCAGCTGATCATTGCGTACTGCTCTGTGAAGAGATGATGATACCTGGATTCTGATTGGTTAGCTGAAAAGGAAAGATGGTAAGGGGGAGGATACGCCACAGTGGACGACATATAGGGTGACATCGGGGACGACCCCCCACATTATGTCATGGGGTAATGTCCGTGTCCAGTGTAACATTGCTTTAAAGATCACCAGGTTTTATCTGCCTCATACGGTGAACAAAAACGGATCTTTATGCCAAAGGCTGGACCAGTGTCTGTATACTCTGCTATATACCCCACATATCACCCCGTATACTGCACGCAGGGATTCCCACCACCTCCCTATCAGATCTCCACCTTATCTTATGTGTGTTCTTGTGGATTAGTGTTATACAGCTGTGGATTGTCCAGATAAATTACTACAAGACCTGATTAATGATGTAAAGAAGCAGATAACGAGCCCAGCCAGGAATGTCCAGCGACCCATATACACAAGAGTTAACTATCAAACGACCTATATGGAACATAAATGCATACTGCCCCCCCTATGTCAGGAACACATAATAAGCCCTATGACAAATATACTAATAATACTGCCAATGTCAAACCTCCTATTCAATAGTACAAGAATAAGATAAACTCATATGTACAAAATAATACTATAATACTGCCCCCTATGTACAGGAATTATAACTCTATAATACTGCCCCCTATGGACAGGCAAGATATACACTAGAATACGGCCCCTATGTACAAGATAATATACTATAATACTGCCCCCTCATTGGTACAGGAATATAACTACATAATACTGCCCCTATGTACAACGAATATACTGCTCTAATAATTAGCCCCCTATGTACAGGCAATATAACTACTATAATACGTGCCCCTGAGGTACAGGGATAATAAAACTACTATACATACTGCCCCCATGACAAGAATAAACTACTATCATACTGCCCCTCTAGTACAGAAATAACTACTATAATACGCCCTCTATGTCCACAGAATATAACTACTTAATACTGCCCCTATGTACAAGAATATAACTATAATACATGCCCCCATAGTACAGGAAGATACTACTATAATACTGCCCCATGTACAAGAATATAATACTATAATACTGCCCCCTATGTGACAAGAATATCAACTTACTATAATTACGCCCCACTGAACAGGAATATACACTATAACATACTGCCCCTCTATGTACAGGAATCTAACTAATATAATACGCCCCCCTATGTAAAGGAATAAACTATGTACACAGTGACTGCACCAGCAGCAGAATAGTGAGTGCAGCTCTGGAGTATAATACAGGATGTAACTCAGGATCAGTACAGGATAAGTAATGTCATGTATGTACAGTGACTGCACCAGCAGCAGAATAGTGAGTGCAGCTCTGGGGTATAATACAGGATGTAACTCAGGATCAGTACAGGATAAGTAATGTCATGTATGTACACAGTGACTGCACCAGCAGCAGAATAGTGAGTGCAGCTCTGGTGTATAATACAGGATGTAACTCAGGATCAGTACAGGATAAGTAATGCCATGTATGTACACAGTGACTGCACCAGCAGCAGAATAGTGAGTGCAGCTCTGGGGTATAATACAGGATGTAACTCAGGATCAGTACAGGATAAGTAATGTCATGTATGTACACAGTGACTGCACCAGCAGCAGAATAGTGAGTGCAGCTCTGGGGTATAATACAGGATGTAACTCAGGATCAGTACAGGATAAGTAATGTCATGTATGTACACAGTGACTGCACCAGCAGCAGAATAGTGAGTGCAGCTCTGGGGTATAATATATTGGTGTCTTATACTGCAGCGATCTTATGAAATGTAGATGAAGTTCCCCTTATTGCACTGACAGTTTGCAGTTTGGTGATTGTCTTTGTTCTTCACCCCCCCCCTTCCCTCCTGATACTTCCTTATGACTTGCGCCCCCTGATTGCCTCATGCGCTGGTGCTCGGATAGGACGGGGACCTGCAGTTAGTGGCTGCTGTGATGTGTTGCAATGGCAGATTTGTGTAATCCCAGAAAACAATGAGTCATGATCTGGTTCTCGGAGCCGTGGAATTTTCCACTGTAGCACATTCCCTTATCAGGTGCCTGGAGTTCCTTTCAACAAGATCCCTGAAAAAAGAAGGGGGTGTGTGAAACGGTAGCACAATGATACATGATAATAATTTGGCAATGCCACCCTGTTCCGCCCTGTGCCCTCCTCCGGGCGAGGCTGGCGTGTCACACGTAGGCAGCCGCTCGCTAGTCCGTGATCTCCTACGGAAGAATCCTGTATCCAACGTGTCCGGTGACGCTTCCCGTTAGGAGTTCACACGTTTATCTGCGTTTGCCACAAAATTGCTTTTATTCTGGGAAATTCGGCTTTTCCTACATCGGATGAAATGATGTTGTACTAAAGTCAGAGCAGACCCCCTCTGCATCCTCAGGGGTGGATCTGATTATTTCGGGCCCCCAGCAAAAGGGGGGGGGGGCGCAACTACTACTAAGGTCTTGTATTTCACGATTTGGTGTCCCCCTAGCATCAAAGGTGCTCATCTAGATGATCGCAGTTGGACCTTTTGTATGCACAGTATTCAGGACCCTTGTGGTTCCTGTGATCTTTGATCAATTTTGGGTCCAGTGCACCTCATGCTTCCCATTTCACAGCCAAATATATAAGGGGCGCTCTTGTCTGAAATATCCAGAGTATATTACCTTGATGTGTGTCTTTCCTCTAAGATCGTCAACCAAACTGAACCTCTAAATATTGAATATGTCTTAAAGGGGATGTCTGGAGGGTTAAACACTTGGCAGCTTGTGATGTTTGTCTGTATTGCAGCTCCGCTCTATAGAGATTAGTGGAGCTTAGTTGCAATACCATGCGCTGCCCATGGTCAGGGGAGGAGCTGTGATGGGAGGAAAGCATCCATCCTCCGGGACAACCCCTTTAAAGGAAATCATCAAAATCCATCATGAAAGATCAGGGACACTAACACAATCACGGTGCCTGGATATATGAGTAATTCTTAGATTTGTCCTTTTTTATCATCCAAATATGCTAATGACCCTGAAGGGCTTCTAGAGGTGTTACCAGAGCCCCTCTGTGCTGTAGCTTTACAGACTGTTACACTGTGTAGGAGCACTTCTCCCACTGTGTGAGGTTATATCAGGCGTTAAAGGGGGTCCAGACTCTTGTATAATGCCTCTGCCCCTGGGTGGTCTAGGGGCCTGAACTGGGATAGATTCCTCTGTCCCTGGTGTTCTAGGCCATGATTAGGGTTGATGCTTCAGTCCCCTGGTGGTCTAGGGCCATGATTAGGGTTGATGGCCCCGTCCAGTCCCTGGTGGTCAGGGCCATGATTAGGGTTGGTGCCTCAGTCCCTGGTGGTCTAGGGCCATATTAGGGTTGATGCCCCTCTTCCCTGGTGGGGTCTAGGGCATGACTGGATCAAGTCTGTCCCTGTGGTCTATGGGCCATGATTAGGGTTGATGCCCTCAGTCCTGGTGGTCTAAGGGCCAGATTAGGTTGATGCCTCAGTCCCTGGTGATTCTATGTCCATGAATAGGGTTGATCCTCAGTCCCTGGTGTCTAGTAGGTCCATATTAAGAGGTTTTTGGGTTTTGATTCCGTCCTCCCTGGTGCTAGGGCCAATGATTAGGGTTGATGCCCTCAAGTCCCCTGGTGGTCTAGAGGGCCATTATTAGGGTATGCCTCAGTCCTGGTGGGTCTAAGGGCCTTGATTAGTTTGATGCCTCCGTCCCTGGTGTCTAGGGCCATGATTAGGGTTCGATGCCTCAGTCCCTGGTGGTCTAGGGCCTGATTAGGGTTGGATGCCTCATTCCCTTTGTGGTTCTAGGGCCATGATTTAGGGTTTGGATGCCTCATCCCTGGTGGTCTAGGGCCTGATTAGGGTAAGATGCCTCAGTCCCCTGGTGGTCGAGGCCATTATTCAGTGGTTGATGCTCAGTCCCTGGTGGTCTAAGGGCAATGATTAGGGGTGATGCCTCAGGTCCCTGTGGTCTAAGGGGCCATGATTAGGGGTTTGATGCCTCATCCCGTGGTGGTCTAGGGCCTGATCGTGGTTTGATGCTCCGCCCCTTGGTGTCTAGGGCCATTATTAGGTTGATGCCGCAGTCCCTGGTTGTCAGGCCAATGATAAGGGGGATGCCTCAGTCCACTGGTGGTCTAGGGGCCATGATTAGGGGTTGATGCCTCAAGATCCCCTGTTGGTCAGGCCCTGTTAGGGTTGATTCCTCCGCCCTGTGGTCTCGGGCCATGATTAGGTTGATTCTCAGTCCCTGGTGTTCTAGGCTAGGGCCCATGATTTAGGGTTATGCCTCAAGTCCCTGGGGTTTCCTAGGGCCATGATTAGGGTTGATGCCTTGCCCATCCGTCCCTGGTGGTCCTATGTCCATGATTAGTGTTGATGGCCTCCCGTCCCTTGTGTTCCTAGGGCCATGAGTTGGTTGAGCCTTCAGTCCCTGGTTGGTCTAAGGGCCATGAATTAGGTTGATGCCTCCAGTCCTTGTGGTCTAGGGACATGTATGGTGCTGCCTCCGTCCCTGGTGGTCTAGGGCCATGATAGGGTTTATGCCAGGGGGAAGCAGGATCCTTCCCTTTGGTCTAGGCATGTGAGGGTTGATGCCTCAGTGCCCTGTGGTCTAGGCCATATAGGGTTGATGGCTCATTCCCTGGTGGTCAGGGCCATGATATGGTTGATGCCTCAGTCCTGTGGTGGTCTAGGGCCCTGATTAGGGTTGATGCCTAGTCCCTGGTCTAGGGCCTATTAGGGTTTGATGTTGCCTCAGTCCCTGGTGGTCGATGGGCCATGAGTAAGGTTGATGGGCCGTCTTCCCTGTGTGTTCGGGTCGGGGGGGGTGGTGGGCCATGAATTAGGGTTGAATGCCCATCCCCTGGTGTCTATGCCATGATTAAGGGTTTATGCCGTCAGTCCCTGGTGTCTAAGGGCCCTTATTTAGGGTTGATGCCCTCATCCCTGGTGGTCTAGTTGCCATGATTATGTTGATGCCCTCAGTCCCTGTTGTCTAGGCCCATGATTATGGTTGGGGATGCCTCATTCCCCTGTGGTCTAGTGCCATGATTTAAGGGTTGATGCCTCCGTCCCTGGGGTCAACCCTTAGGCCAATGATTAAGGTGATGCCTCAGTCCCTGTTGTCTAGGCCCTGATTAGGGTTATGCTCAGTCCCTGGTGGTCCTAGGTCCATGATTATGGTGTTGCCTCATTCCCTGGTGGTCTAGGGCCATGATTAGTGTTGATGCCTCAGTCCCTGGGGGTCCTAGGGCCATGATTAGGGTTGATGCCTCAGTCCCCTTGTGGTCTAGGGCCCCCCATGATGGGTTGATGCCTTCAGTCCAGGTGGTTCGAGGCATGATTATTGTTGATGCCTCAGTCCCTGGTGGTCTAGGGCCTGATTCTGGTTGAGCCTCAATCCTTGTTGTCAGGCCATGATTAGTGTTGATGCCTCGTCCCTGTGGTCTAGAGGCCATGATTACGTTTGATATGCCTCAGTCCTGGTGTCTAGGATAGGGGCCATGATTAGGGTTGAGCCATCAGTCCCTGGTGGTCTTAGGGCCATGATTAGGGTTGATGCCTCATCCCTGGTGGTCGTAGGGCCATGATTAGGGTTGATCGCTCAGTCCCTGGTGGTCTATGGCCATGACTGGGATCAGATGCCTCATTCCCCGGTTGGTCTATGGGGCCCATTGATGAGGTTGCCGAATGGCCCTCAGTCCGCTGGTTGTCTCAGGGGGCCATGATTCTATGGTTTCATGGCCCTACAGTCCCCTGGTGGTCTAGAGACCTGATTACGGTTGATTGCCTCAGTCCCTGGTGTTCTAGTCCATGTTAGGGTTGATGCCTTTCAGTCCCTGGTGGTCTTGGGCACTGAATTAGGGTTTATTGTCCCCTCAGTCCCTGTTGGTCTCGGGCCAGTGATTAAGGGTTTGATGCCTCAGTCCCCCTGGTGGTCAGGTCGGGTCCCATGATTATAGGTGGATGCCCCTTCAGTCCCCCTGGTGGTCGCTATTTCGCCATATTAGGGTTTGATGCCCGATCATGTCCCTTGGTGGGTCCTAGGGCCTATGTATTAGGTGATTTATTGCCCTCAGTCCCCTTGTGGTCCCTATCGGTGGCCCATGATTAGGGTTGATGGCGCCTTCATCCCTGTTGGTCTAGGCCATGAGTAGGGTGATGCGTTCAGTCCCTGGTGGTCTAGGGCCATATTAGTTGCACTTCCCTACTCGCTTCTCAGTCCCCTGGTGGTCCTACCTGTGGCCATGATTAGGGTTGATGCCTCAGTCCCCTGGTGGTCTTAGAGAACATGATTACGGTTGATGCCTCAGTCCCTGGTGCCTTCTCTAGTAGGGCCATTGATTAGGGTTTGATAATGCCTCAGTCCCGGTGGTCAGGCCATGATTTTCGGGTTAGTTGCCCTCATTCATCCTGGTGGTCCTGGGGCCACTGATGAGTGGGGTATGACCCTTTTCGCCCGCCTTTCCTCCCTGGTTGTCCCCGGTGGCCTTAAGTTATTTCTTAGCGCGTGCACATCCTTCGCCCATCTCACCGTCCTTGTTGGCTCGCTCACACTGTGTCCCATTTTGACTTACTCCGGCCTCTGTGATCCCGTCCCCGATACTTTCACCATTCCCCTGGTGGTGTCTAGCAGGGGCTCCATGTGATTTAGGTTGTCGACCTCTATGCGCCTCGCTCCTTCAGTCCCCGGGGTAGGTCTATTCAGCGGGCCCATGAATCTAGGGTTGATGACCTTCAGGGGGCCCCTGGTGTTTCTAAGAGGAGGGAAGGATCCCACTCATACCAGGAGGAAATTAGGTTTTATTGACCGCACGTCCCGCCTCGGCTGTCCTACTTAGTCGTGTGCCATGATTGGTTGATGATCGCCCTTCATCTTCCCTGGTTGTTCTTAGGCCCATGATTAGGGTTGATTTCCTCAGTCCCTGGTGGTCTAAGTGCACATTGCAAGTCTACGGTCTGATTGCCCCGCTCACGGTCCGTGGTGGTCTATGGGCCATTGTTAGGTTGATTTGCCTTCAGTCCCCTGGTGGTCTAGGGCCTAGGTCATTCTGGGTTGATTCCTCATCCCGGGTGGTCTTGGCCATGATTAGGTTGATCCTCCCCTTCAGTCCCTGGTGGTCTCGGGCCCTGATTAGGTTGTGCCTCCTCCCATGTTTACCTCTTTCCAGTTCCCTGGTCGCGGTTCGTCCACTACTACTGCGGCCCCGCACATGATTGGGTTGATCCTCCGTCCGGTGGTCTAGGGTATGGGTTTGTAGTGGTCCTCACACCCCTGTAACCATCCTTTCTTTATTCTTATCTTGAGCTTTTCTGACTTCCCAAGGGAAGACCTTTCCCCAGAGGAGGAAACGGGGGGATCATCCGCAGGATCCGTGTGAAGGGGGAGGGATACTCCCAAACCCAAGAGGTCGCGGTGGTGGAAGGTGAGCCCCCCGGATGGGCCGGGCACTGAACCTGCTTGCTGATGTGTGCCCCTGATGCACCGTTTTGTCTCCCCCCAGTGCTGATTCCGGTCCCCCAGCGGCCGGCGTTTCCATGAGCGTGACCTGCTGTTTGAGTTGGAGAGGTCGAGGGTCCGGATCCCCCCGGTTTTTGGAGACCGCCCTGGCAATCAGATGGAGAAAAGGATAAGAGGCCGGGCTCTACCCCTCAAGCCCAGTGAGTCCCATGGTGGGTGACCCCCGGGGTCCCGGACTGGCAAGGACCCCTGGTGGGGGGCCCGGATTCTGTGCCTCATACATTGACTTTCTGATAAGCGGATAACACTACATGAATGCATGACTGACCCTTGTGGCTGGGGAAGTGACAGAGCTGATTCCCCCTGCCCTGGTGGTCTGGGGAAGTGACAGAGCTGATTCCCCCTGCCCTGGTGGTCTGGGGTAGTGATGGAACTGATGATCCCCCCCTCCCTGGTGGTCTGGGGTAGTGATGGAACTGATGATCCCCCCCTCCCTGGTGGTCTGGGGTAGTGACGTGCTTGATGATCCCCTTCCTCCCTGGTGGTCTTGTGGTAGTGATGGAACTGATGATCCCCCCTGCCCTGTTGGTCTGTGGTAGTGATGGACTATGATCCCCCCCCTCCCTGGTGGTCGGGGTAGTGGGAACTGATGATCCCCTCCTCCTCCACTGGTGGTCTGGGCGTGACGAGCTGATACTCCCCCCCAACCACCCTGGTGGTCTGGGTAGTTTTGGTTTGACGGAGCTGAATGCATCCCCCTTCCCTGGTGTCTGTGGGTATGATGGAGCTGATGATCCCCCCCCACCCCCCACTCCACCCCTCGTGTTTGCCCCATCCCTTTGGTCTGGGGTAGTGACGGATCTGATGAATGCCCCCGTTCCCTGTGGTCTGGTTAGTGACGGAGCTGATGAATGCCCCTTCCTCCCTGGTGGTCTTGGTAGTGGATGGAGCTGCTATTCCCCCCCCATCCCCTGGTGGTCTGGGGTGTGACGGCGCGATGATGCCCCCTCCCTGGTGGTCTGGGTAGTGACGGAGCTGATGATGCCCCCTTCCCCTTTGGTCGGGGTAGTGATATCTGATGAATCCCCCCCCCCCCCCCCTCCCTGGTGGTCTGGGGTAAGTGAGACGGAGCTGATTGATGCCCCCTTCCCGTGGTCTGGGGGATGTGACTGAGCTGATGAGGCCCCTCCCTGTTGGTCCGGGTAAGTGATGGAGCTGATAGTCCCCCCCCCATCCGTGGTCTGGGGTAGTGCACGGAGCTGATGATGCCCCCTTCCCTGGTGATCTGGGTAGTATGAGCTATTGCCCTCCCCTGGTGGTCTGGTGCCCCCCTGCCTGTGGTCCCCTATCTCACATACTGTGCTCTTGCCCCCCACCAGTTACGGCTTCGGCAAGCGCTGGTCATGACGCTTCAGATCCCCCGGACGCGGACTACAATTGAGATCAAGCCTGAAGAGCTTGAGAAGGCTATGTGTTTGACCCGGGGGTCCGGGGGCTTCTAGGACCACAAACACCGTCTGTCTTTCCATACATCCCACCCATTGCACAGTTTTGGCCGGTATTACAGGTCATGGGCACGCGACCTTTGTACAGCGAGTATATACTATATACTGCTGGCTGTACCCTAGTTATATACTGTATCTGCATGCTGTTCCCCTAGTAATACTATATACTTAGCATGTCTGTCCCTAGTAATACTGCATGGTCTGGTCCCCTAGTATATACTTATACTGCATGTCTGTCCCCTAGTACTATACTATATACTGCCCTGTCTGTCCCCTAGTTATACTATATACTGCCTGTCTGTCCCCTAGTATATACATATACTGCAGCCGGTCCCCTAGTATATACTATATACTGCTGCCGGTCCCCTAGTATATACTATATACTGCCTGTCTTCCCCCTAGTATATACCTTATACCTTGCTGTCTCGGTCCCCTAGGGTATCCTATATAAAATAAGACCACCAGGGACGGAGGCATCAACCCTAATCATGGCCCTAGACCACCAGGGACTGAGGTATCAACCCTAATCATGGCCCTAGACCACCAGGGACTGAGGCATCAACCCTAATCATGGCCCTAGACCACCAGGGACAGAGGCATTGATCCCAGTCATGGCCCTAGACTACCCAAGCCCACCAGGGATATTATCCTAACTCCTTAGCTCTGCAGGGATGGCGCCTCTTACCTCGAATATGAGCACTGCATTGGGAGGGATTTTGGGGGGGCTCCCGGACGCCCCGTATGCATATTCTGGTTTACAGGTGACCCGGCAGATCTCCCCGACCTTCATGGAGGCCACGGCGATGTCCCACGCCTTGATCACCTGACCTGAGGGACAACACAAATAATTATTATCAGCCCTGCCTGCAGGGGGCGCTAGACACAAGTAAAGTTGTGGTTTTCCTCATGTTTTCCCCTCTAGGTGGCGCCCCCTATACACCAGGACCCCCCGGGGCACCGCACCTTTTCCCAGGTCAAAGGTGAACTTGTCTTTCCGGTCTCGGCTGGAGTCAAACTTGGTCCCATCGAGCAGCCACCCGGTGTAGTGGACGCTGACCTTGTCCCCGATCATGGGGGTCTCACTGCCGCCCCCCTCCTTCTTGATTTCCTATGGGAAAGGAGACATACTGCTTAATCTTATACATACATGAGGTGGGGCGCAACTGTGACAAATCCTCAGCTGTGAGAAGAATCTTTGATGTTCTCATTCCCTGACTGCAAGCAGAGATCCTGAAAGTGACCATTATAAATCTATAGAGGGCTGGGGACCCCTGAGCAGTGCTGCCCCATCCCAGGACCCTCCTGCAGCTCTGGGGAGAGAGAGAGAGACATCTCACAGCTGCAATCCTGCACAGTGTGTCACCCCCATCCTATCCCCAGCACAGAGACACAGGGAAAGATCTAGAACAATCCAGATCATCAGGATCTCAGCTATATAACACAACACCAGCCGACCTACTGCAGGACTACAACTCCCAGTATGCAAGTATATTAGGAGTAGAAGTAGCAGCATGACAGCAGCTACAAAGTGGAAACAAAGACACTAAATGATGTTTAATACAGGATAAGTAATGTCATGTATGTACACAGTGACTGCACCAGCAGCAGAATAGTGAGTGCAGCTCTGGGGTATAATATAGGATGTAACTCAGGATCAGTACAGGATAAGTAATGTCATGTATGTACACAGTGACTGCACCAGCAGCAGAATAGTGAGTGCAGCTCTGGAGTATAATACAGGATGTAACTCT
>WNYA01001082.1:0-66932 GCA_019512145.1 Engystomops pustulosus
TCACAGGTTCTGTGGTTACAATGTTATTATCTTCGATTTCTCGGGTAGTTTTATTTAAATTGGAAATGAAATACTTGATGAATAAGAAAACAAAAAAAATCTATGACTGTCTTGTATTTTGGGAGCTGAACCCCTGACTTACTGTAAAGGAGGCAGCAACGTGACACAGGCTGCACCACTGTCTATGTGGGAGTCACATGACAATGAGCGGAGCGGTGGCATAGTGTATTGGCTTGTATAGCAGAGAGTTGTGGGCATGTCCTCTGACCTGTGCAGAGGTCACTGTGCCGGGAGGATGTGATCTATGGCTGGCACAGATTATACAGCCCCTTTAAGTGTATCACTAAAATATCGCTTCCCTTTTAGGGCGCAGCTGGGCATCGGGATTCTGTTTTTCATGATAGAGAAAGCGGAAGTGAAAACTTGTTACAAATTCCTCTCGAGACATTGTGTGTAATATATAAACATCTCGAAGGTCAATGCACAGAATCCGCTGGGACAGAGTCACGGAACGAGATAAGGAGCGCACAAGGTCATGTGTCATCATTAGGGAGAAGAGAAACGAGTCATTAACTTCTCCTCTCATATTACCGAGACCTGATACACAGCAACAAAGACGCATCTCTGTACAGGTCACAACACAAAATTAATGTCATGACCCCAGCAATTTGCCTATAGATTATAATGATCAATAGGGGGCGTGCTCCAGGCTACCATCAATGTCCTCTCCTGCACTAAATAGGACTGAGAGGACTGGAAACATCTTCCATGTAATCATATTCATTTCAATTAAGGTTCTAGTCTTATACATAGGGGGCAGTATTATAGTAGTTATATTCCTGTACATAGGGGGCAGTATTATAGTAGTTATATTCCTGTACATAGGGGGCAGTATTATAGTAGTTATATTCCTGTACATAGGGGGCAGTATTATAGTAGTTATATTCTTGTACATAGGGGCAGTATTATAGTAGTTATATTCCTGTACATAGGGGCAGTATTATAAGTTTGCAGACAATGGTTGTCTCTATGAGTTCCTTGAGTTGAAGACCTATAGTAGTTTCCTACTACGTGCCAGAAGACAACCCAAGATAAATATGGAAGAGGCCTCCAATGTGATCTCCGTTTGCAGACAATGGTTGTCTCTATGAGTTCCTTGAGTTGAAGACCTATAGTAGTTTCCTACTACGTGCCAGAAGACAACCCAAGATAAATATGGAAGAGGCCTCCAATGTGATCTCCGTTTGCAGACAATGGTTGTCTCTATGAGTTCCTTGAGTTGAAGACCTCAGGTCTTTGTTTTCTATGAATGTATCCACCAGACAAAAGTCAAAGTTGTGGGGTTGATCTAAACTTATTGGAACCAACCTATAACAATAACACGATGAATAACTTCATTGAATAGAGCTCAAGAGCCCAGCTAGAGAACATCCTAGTGTTGAAGACCTCATGTCTCAGTTTCCTACAACTTCCCAGAGGACAACACAAGAATGATATAAAGAAGCCTACCAAGGTGACTCCATTTGTAGACAATGGTTTTTTTCTATGAGTTTCTTGGGTTTAAGGCCTCGGGTCTTTGTTTCTTATGACTTTATCCACCAGACACATATGCCACCAATCAGACAAAAGTCAAAGTTGTGGGGTTGATTTAAACTTATTGGAACCAACCTAGGTAATAACACCCAGCTAGAGAACATCCTAGTGTTGAAGACCTCAAGTTTCAGTTTCCTACAACTTCCCAGAAGACAACCCAAGAATGATGTAAAGGAGACTATCAAGGTGACTCCATTTGGAGACAATGGTTTTCTTTATGACTTCCTTGGGTTTAAGGCCTCAGATCTTTGTTTTCTAGGGTCAAGCTGTCAAATATGCCACCAACCAGACAAAGGTCAAAGATTTTTGGTGGATCTCGATTTATTGAGACCATCCAAGTTAATAACATGATGGATAACTTTACTGAATAGAGCTCAACATCATCGTGCCTCGGGTGAATGAATACCCTATTAGTTCTCTGGTTGGCTACAAAGAGAATACTACCAAAAATATCTGGCATCAAGCATCCTCCCAGCACGGGCTATATCATGGAGGGTGTTTTGGTATTTTTAAAGGAACATTGAAGGAGACATGATACTTGCCAGCAGGCGACCTAAGGATTCACAGAAAGGGGCCCTCTATGACGACCCTTTGCAAACACTGGTGGTGTCTATGAGGTCCTCAGGTTGTCAATCTCAGGTCTTTGCTTCTTTCTTTGGTAACCGGTTACCCATGGCACACATCAAAATTTTATTGCTAGATAACAAGTTTTGAGAACCAACCAAGGTTTGGTACACTTTTCTGGTCTCCGGTTAAATGAAAAGACGATCATTATAAATGGCAAAATTGACAAAAAATTCTCCAACCTCAAGCCCCTTCCCACCAGTTGCCATGTCATGGATGGTGTTTTTGAAAGAACTTTTAGAATACAAGGAGCTTTCCAGCAAGCAAACCAAAATGAACATGAAGAAGTCCTCCAAAGTGACTCCCTGTGTAGACGCTGATGGTCTCTTAAAACTTTTCAAGATGAAGATGTCAGGTCTCAGTTTCACAAAACTTTATCAAACTGTCAACTATGGCAAAGAGCAGACAATATTCAAAATTATAGGGTGAATCTCTGCTTTTCGGTACCAACCAAGACAATGACCTACACAATGGTGGGTATGTGGTGCTCAATGACAGTATTACTAAGTTGGCTGCAAAGAAATTATTCGTTCATGGTGAAATTGCCAAAGAATTCCTGACATCAGGCTTCCTTCCACCAGGAGCCATCACATGGATGTTGTTTTTGTATTTTTGTAGGAAGAATAAAGGACATATGATCTTGCCAACAGGCAACCCAAAATCAACACAAAGGAACCTGCCAAGATGACTTCTTTGTAGATGTTAATGGTTTCCATGAACTCCTCAAGATAAAGACCTTAGTTCGAAGTGTCCTACCACTCCAGCGACTTGTCTAATACAGTTTGGCTGCAACCTGACAAATATCAAATTTTTTGGTGGATCTCAACTTTTTGGATCCTCTCAAGGTAAAAACCATGATGAATGATTCCATCAATGATAGCACACAAGCCCCCGTAGAGCACCCCCTTCGAGGCCTGTGGTTGGATGTACAGTAGATACATTATTGGTATATGGTAAAACATTGATGATGTTTTTGGACTTTGGAAGGAACTTTTTGGATCCTATCAAAGTAAAAACCATGATGAATGATTCCATCAATGATAGCACACAAGAACCCCTTAGAGCACTTCCTTCGAGGCCTGTGGTTGGTTGTACAGTAGATACATTATTGGTATAGGGTAAAAATTGATGATGTTTTTGGACTTTGGAAGGAACTTTTTGGATCCTCTCAAGGTAAAAACCATGAGGAATGATTCCATCAATGATAGCGCACAAACCCCCATAGAGCACCTCCTTCGAGGCCTGTGGTTGGATGTACAATAGATACATTATTGGTATATGGTAAAACATTGATGTCGTTTTTGGGCTTTTGAAGGAACTTTTTGGAGTTCACAAAGCTTTTGAAGCAACGCCTCTCTCTGTTAGTGTCATCTCCAGATGTGACTGAAGTGCAAGAACCAGTCGTTTCTAGTTATTAGAGCGACTGAATTGGTTTTGCTCAAAATAGTAACAAGGAACAAAAAGTATGTGCACCTCGGGATGTCCTGGGCAGATGCGAAATCCAGCACCGATCTATCTCCACTATCAGCATTCCCATCGACCCGCAGGCTATTCCTCAAATGTACACAAAGACATCTACAGTGTCTCTGCTTTATGTCACCGCTGCAAACGCTACTCACTTCTCCAGTGTAAAACAATCAATATGAGCGCGGAGGAGCACAAGTACCACCTCTTGGCAGAGACAAATATTTGGATGTTTGCAGCAATGTAAGACATTGGAAAGAACATGTGTGTTTATGGGTCCTGTCACACATTGTAATCACAGGGCCAAGAGCCCAGGCTTAATCCGCCAAGAAGAAGACGTATCACCTGTGTGGTCACCCGAGGTCACTACAGAGATGGAGGAGGTCTTCTCAGCCAATCACATGGGACAATGGCCTCTCATGGAGTCCATATGGTCGGCCACCATTACTAAACACAAAGGCCACCCATGGCACGTGACCACTGTGAGTCTCACTATCAATTGTGCAGTATAGCAGTATTATTTATACCCTACAGCATTATTATGTTATGTACAAAGATGTTCTGTGGTGTCTATGTTGGTGTGATGTCACCACTGTATGTTGGCGGTATGTGATCTGTTGGTACGATTAAGATTTTTAGGTTGGTATTATTTGAGCACAGTATGTTGGCATGACGTTAGCATAGTGTATTGGTATCATTTGGACATCTTATACTGGTAAGATTTGTACACTATGGGGGGTATTTGAAGTGACGAAGAAGCCCCAAAATGTTAGTGTATTGCCAGCACTTGCGATTATTTTCCCCTTTCCGCCACATCCATTCCAAGGGGGTTTGGCCAACACAGAACTGGGCGTGGTCATCATGGGAGGGGGCGTGGCAGGTCTGAGAGTGGGTGCGGCTGGCATGAGATTGTGCAGGGAAACTCTTCACATGTCAAAAGTCACCGGTTACGCTTATTACTATCCCGGAGCCTTTTGATGTATCCTGCTGCACCAGTGGGGAGGCGGGGCTACCACACGCCGGTGCAGGAGCTCCGGTGTATGATAAGTACCCCTATGTGTTGATGATCTGAGTAGTAGTATGATTTGAGCAGTGTATGTTAGTATGATGGATGATAAGCATCTTGTATTGGTATTATTTGTGCACTGTATGTTGGTATGATCTGAGTATTATGTTTTGGTATTATTTGGGCACTGTATGTTGGTGTGATCTGAGAATTATATTTTGGTATTATTTGTGCACTGTATGTTGGTATAAAATGAGTATCATATTTTGGTAACGGGTGGCGATTTGAGTCACTGTTGCCTTTCTATCAGCTCGAATCAGTCTGCCCATTCTCCTCTGACCTCTGGCATCAACAAGGCATTTCCGCCCACAGAACTGCCGCTCACTGGATGTTTTTCTTTTTCGGATCATTCTCTGTAAACCCTAGAGATGGTTGTGCGTGAAAATCCCAGTAGATCAGCAGTTTCTGAAATACTCAGACCAGCCCTTCTGGCACCAACAACCATGCCACGTTCAAAGGCCACAAATCACCTTTCTTCCCCATACTGATGCTCGGTTTGAACTGCAGGAGATTGTCTTGACCATGTCTACATGCCTAAATGCACTGAGTTGCCGCCATGTGATTGGCTAATTAGAAATTAAGTGTTAACGAGCAGTTGGACAGGTGTACCTAATAAAGTGGCCGGTGAGTGTATGTATGTGTAAGTGTGTATATATGTACACTGATACAAGCAATAGGAGGAACGGACTCACGGATTGTTCCCAAACTCAAATAACACCACAAAGAAGAGGAAACAAAAACCAAAATGTATGCAGCATAAAATACACTTTATTTGCCGAATTAAAACAAATCCATTTAAAAAGACACAGAACAGAGAAAGAGTCTATGAATAGTCAAATAACTAAATACAGGCGGTCCCCTACTTAAGAACACTCGACTTACATACGACCCCTAGTTACAAACGGACCTCTGGATATTGGTAATTTATTGTACTTTAGTCCTAGGCTACAATAATCAGCTGTAACAGTTATCACAGGTGTCTGCAATGAAGCTTTAGTGTTAATCCTGGTTCTTATGACAACCCAACATTTTTAAAATCCAATTGTCACAGAGACCAAAAAAGTTCTGGCTTGGATTACAATGATAAAATATACAGTTCCGACTTACATACAAATTCAACTTAAGAACAAACCTACAGACCCTATCTTGTATGTAACCCGGGGACTGCCTGTATACATAATGAATAGATGACAGGAACCTGTATAGAGGTAGAGAAGGTCCAGTCCTCCGAACAAGACAATGGGGCTTATTTACTAAGGGTCCGTGGCCGCATTTTCGGATTTTCAAAAGACTGTCGCACGCGATTGGATTTTGGCTCAGCATTCATGAAATCGGGGGACGATCCAAGAAGAAGGTGAACTCCGGGGACCTGAGCGGGGAAGCGACACATGCAGGATATCGGGTGCAGGATCTTAGTGACTCCCCGCACAGCACATTATACACGGACAATGCACTTACATGCACCAGGAAGAAGAAGGTGAATTCCAGGGACCTGAGCAGGGAAGCGACACATGCAGGATATCGGGTGCACGATCTTAATGACTCCCCGCACAGCACATTATACACGGACAATGCACTTACATGCACCAGGAAGAAGAAGGTGAACTCCTGGGACCTGAGCGGTGAAGTGACACATGCAGGATATCGGGCGCACGATCTTAGTGACTCCTCGCACAGCTCATTATACACGAACAATGCACTTACATGCACCAGGAAGAAGAAGGTGAACTCCGGGGACCTGAGCGGGGAAGCGACACAAGCAGGATATCGGGGGCACGATTTTAGTGACTCCCCGCACAGCACATTATACACGGACAATGCACTTACATGCCCCGGGTAGAAGAAGGTGAACTCCGGGGACCTGAGCGGGGAAGTGACACATGCAGGATATCGGATGCAGGATCTTAGTGACTCCCCGCACAGCGCATTATACACGGACAATGCACTTTCTGTGACCTCCTCTGGTCGGGTAAGTAAATGAGCCCCATTGGTTGGGACTAATCATCCTGTATACAAGGCTCCATGCTCAGGGTTTTGCATAGGACTGCACTGATGTCAACTCAATACATTAAATGGTTTAAGAATGATTAAAGCGCCGAATAACAAACTCAGCTCTGCTACATTTGTGTGTAAATCAATCGCCAATTCAGAGTCCTATAATTTATATCAATGTCATGTCATTTCCCCTAAAACTATTAGGAATTTGTAACAACTACCACATTACAGTTTATGAGATGTAGCAGAGCTGAGTGGGTAAGAAGCAGTGAGACTCGGGATGTCAGTGTTTTGCTATGGTGGACCGGTCACATGCACATGGCTATGGCTGAAGTATAAAACTTGGGGAATGTATCCGGTCTCTTTCCGTTAAATGATGCTGAGTTTGTAAGATGCTTCAATGGAGAAGCTGGGTTTATCTGATGTAGCAGAGCTGTGTTTGTAACATGCAGCAGAGCATATGAGATTTAACAGAGCACTTTGAGTCATATGGAGCAGAGTTAAGCTTGTTGGATACTGCAGAGATTATTTTCTGAGATGTTGTGGGACGGAAAGTGTGGCAAAGCTTTATTTGTATACATATGTATATATACGTTTAACAGATGTAGCAGAGCTGGGTTTGTGAGTTGTGTAGCAGAGAGTGGTGAAGAAATATATTTGTCAGATATTGGAATAGACTCAGCTTCCAGATGGATGTTCCAGTCCAGTGGTGGATGTGACTGATGTAGCAGTGCTGGGTGTGTTACATATAGCAGAGCTGAATTTGTCATGTTGGTATTCAGTCAAATTCAGCTCTCACAACACAGATCTAATACAACGAATGTGCCAGATTTTAAATTACTGATGTTCGACACATCCACCCGGACACAAGCCACAAGTGATTCTCCCACCTACCAGATCCGACCTTCTGCTCAATATTTTTTGTTAATATTTTCGATATTATGACCCCACATATGGGGCTTCAGATCTGCAAAACGGCTCGAAATCATAAAAAAATAATGAAATAAATAAATGCGGAAATTTACAATTCAAAAATCTTCAGTCTCCGGGAGAAGACACGTCCACAAGCCACCATAGTCAATGGTCTCATAACGCTGCTGGCAATGAAGGACCTGCCTGGGGCCATCACCTTGTTTGACTGATTCCAGCCCCCCCCCCCCCCCTCCTTCATCTCCACCAATCCAGATCCTAAAAATTCCAAATCCCCAAAATTTTAGCATTGGGGACGATTCTCGTCCATGGTGACCGGTCATAGCATCAATGGACCCCGGCATCTACCTGCTGACCACCATGACTGACATGAGGATATGTCTCCTGGACTGACCGTGATACCCCCCAAAATCCTGGACACCTCCTTCCCACATCCAAAAATGTTCTCTATTCACCACAGACACGTCCATAGGTGATCAGACCCGATGGATTCTAGTAACCTCCCAGAACTTAGGAGATTCTATCATCTAAATTGGATTTTAAACCAAATCTCTAAAACCTTCCTAAATAAAATACTGCAATGACCCCGTCCCAACCGGTCCAGGATCTCCCCAGGCGTCCACCTACCTGACCTGAACACCAAACCAGCTGCAAATGGCCATCAGCAAGAAGCAGCTGCAGTCTCCTGCGATCCAGTGAGTGTCTATAGGGTGGGAGACAGTATAGAAGATGCAGCCCCCCCCCCTACTTTCCCCCAACCTGTGCTTCAATCCCCCCCCCCCACAGCCAACCAGGGATTGAATGCTCCTACCTGCTGCTGCTGGTCCAATTGCTGCCATGGGCTCTAGGCAGAACTATCCTGGGGGGCTCCAAGGATGTTGTTGTTGTCCTAGCCCCCCCCAGATGGAGGAGACGCCAGGAAGGAGCTGGGGGGCTTGTTGCGGAGACCAGTTTCCACCTCTTGCCTTTTTTTTTTTCCTGCTAATTTCCCAATTCGGAGGATCTGATCCCTTCTCTACCTCAGTGCCCTAATGAAATCCAGCAGAACGACAGCCGGCTCCATCTAGCGGATTTCATTGAGGATTCGCTTACAATTGATTTTCTTGTTTATGTCCCCCCCATCCTCCAGCTCTTCCCTCTCTCTCTAGCATGTCTCTGTTTTCTGTATAAAACGGTGGTCCAGGAGGAGAAGAAGGAGGAGGAAGCTCCTCGCTCCCCCCCCACTACTCCATCCCCATCCCTCCCTCAGATCCTGCAGTCTGTGATGTCACGGTGCTGTACAATCCTCCTCTGGGATTCCCTCTGGGTTATTGTTTATTCTTTTTTTTATTTATTGTTGTTACATTTGATACATTGTTGCATTGATGAGAATCCTCCAGCGACGGGCAAGATCCCAACCACCAGCTCCATCACCGGCTCTTATGGTTATGTAATGGCCACAGACCCCAGGGGACAGATTAGTGTTATGTCCCAGCTGCACATCCCTCCCCGAGAGACGGAAGTGGAAAACATGACATTTTTTGATAAAGTGAGACGCCCGGGTAATGACACGATGGTTATACGCCACGGGAGGGGGATTCCAGGGACCTTGTGAGATTAGTTAATCATAGTATCACAGTATCATAGTATCATAGTATATAAGGCTGGAAGGAGACGGTCCAATTGCTGCCATGGGCTCTAGGCAGAACTATCCTGGGGGGCTCCAAGGATGTTGTTGTTGTCCTAGCCCCCCCCCAGATGGAGGAGACGCCAGGAAGGAGCTGGGGGGCTTGTTGCGGAGACCAGTTTCCACCTCTTGCCTTTTTTTTTTCCTGCTAATTTCCCAATTCGGAGGATCTGATCCCTTCTCTACCTCAGTGCCCTAATGAAATCCAGCAGAACGACAGCCGGCTCCATCTAGCGGATTTCATTGAGGATTCGCTTACAATTGATTTTCTTGTTTATGTCCCCCCCATCCTCCAGCTCTTCCCTCTCTCTCTAGCATGTCTCTGTTTTCTGTATAAAACGGTGGTCCAGGAGGAGAAGAAGGAGGAGGAAGCTCCTCGCTCCCCCCCACTACTCCATCCCCATCCCTCCCTCAGATCCTGCAGTCTGTGATGTCACGGTGCTGTACAATCCTCCTCTGGGATTCCCTCTGGGTTATTGTTTATTCTTTTTTTATTTATTGTTGTTACATTTGATACATTGTTGCATTGATGAGAATCCTCCAGCGACGGGCAAGATCCCAACCACCAGCTCCATCACCGGCTCTTATGGTTATGTAATGGCCACAGACCCCAGGGGACAGATTAGTGTTATGTCCCAGCTGCACATCCCTCCCCGAGAGACGGAAGTGGAAAACATGACATTTTTTGATAAAGTGAGACGCCCGGGTAATGACACGATGGTTATACGCCACGGGAGGGGGATTCCAGGGACCTTGTGAGATTAGTTAATCATAGTATCACAGTATCATAGTATCATAGTATATAAGGCTGGAAGGAGACGCAAGTCCATCAAGTCCAACCTTCAAGAATTAAAGTTTCCAGGATCGCTATTTGATCCTTTTTTGTATATTGGTACCACATTTGCTATGCGCCATTCCTGTGGAACATAACCAGTCCTCAGTGAATCTTCAAATATTAAAAATAACGGGGTTAGATAATGGGATAATGGGATAGAAAATGGGATAGAAAATAACGGGATAGATAATGTATCTATCAATGATGATGTGCTGGGGGTAATTGGGTTTAGTGGGGGATAAGGGGGGGCTACAGCTTTATATAAAAACCTACAGTCATGAGAAATGAGAATTGTAGAATTCTCTGATTTTAGGACCTAATGGGGCACATTTACAAAGGTCCTTGCGCCAGTTTTCTGACGGACTTGGCACTTTCTTTCTAGTGCAAACTGCTTGTACATGTATATAAGAAGTGTCCGCATTTTCTTTTGATTTGGGAAGTGAAGACCTTTGTTTTCAGTAATGAAAAGGGAGGTTTTTTTTCAAGTGCAGTTGCTCAGAGTAGGTGTATTTTTGGGACTTTTTAGGTGCAAAATTGTGAGAGATGCCGTGCAAACATCTGCAGAACAGCCACTCACTGGGGCTTATTTACTAAGGGTCCCGCGGATCGCACTTTCGTCGACTTTTAGAAATTTTTTGGATTTGCGCCGCTGGGACAGGTATCCCTGTGTAGGGGTTAAAGGGTTAAAACAAGGAGGGGAGTCCCCCCATGGGACGCCCATGGGAGTCGACCAAAGCCAAACAAGTTATGTTAAATGGAAGCTCCTTACAGAATCTCTTAAATGAAGCGTTAAATGTAATAATGTGCTGGAAAGACTATAAAGTAGCACTATCTGTGCCTATAACGAGGAGAGAATATGCCCATCATGCTTTCCATACAACTCAGTGGGGCCCCAGAGAACGGGGGAACTTTTCAGTCCTGCTTCTCCCCCCCCCTTTAGTGCTAAAAGTATCAGTGAAATGGGAAAGAATCAAGACAAGGAGGATTAGAAAAGAGGGAACCAGGTTATGGCATGTTACAGCAAGGGGTGGAGTCCAGCATTAGGAAGTCCTCACAACATACATTTTTAGACAGATTCACGTCTCCCCTTAACATTTACTAGAAAAGACAGGGAAGCAGTGCTTTCTGGACCTACAACGTTTAGTGGAAGAAACAAGGAGGTAGTGATACCTGTGCTTACAAAATGTATTGGAAGAAGCAAGGAGGTAGTAGTATCTGTACCTACAACACTTAGTGGAAGACACAAGGAGGTAGTACTATCTGTACCTACATCATTTATCAGAAAAGAAAGGGAGGCAATACTTTTTGCAGCTAAAACATTTATTGGAAGACACAAGGAGGTAGTACTTTCTGTACCTACAACATTTATTGTAAGAAACAAGGAGATAGTAGTATCTGTACCTACAACATCTATTGTAAGAACCAAGGATGTAATACTATCTGTACCTACAACATTTATTGGAAGACACAAGGAGGTAGTACTATCTGTATCTACAACAATTATGGGAAGAAACAATGAGGTAGTAGTATCTGTACCTACATCATTTACTAGAAAAGAAAGGAAGGCAGTACTTTCTGTACCTAAAACATTTAGTGGAAGACACAAGGATGTAGCACTATCTGTATCTACAACATTTATTGGAAGAAACAAGGAGGTAGAACTATCTGTATCTACAACATTTATTGGAAGAAACAAGGAGGTAGTACTATCTGTATCTACAACATTTATTGGAAGAAACAAGCAGGTAGTACTATCTGTACCTACAACATTTATTGGAAGACACAAGGAGGTAGTACTATCTGTAGCTACAACATTTATTGGAAGAAACAAGGAGGTAGTACTAACTGTACCTACAACATTTATTGGAAGACACAAGGGGGTAGTACTATCTGTAGCTACAAAATTTATTGGAAGAAACAAGGAGGTAGTACTATCTGTACCTACGACATTTATTGGAAGACACAAGGAGGTAGTACTATCTGTACCTACGACATTTATTGGAAGACACAAGGAGGTAGTACTATCTGTAGCTACAACATTTATTGGAAGAAACAAGGAGGTAGTACTATCTGTACCTACGACATTTATTGGAAGACACAAGGAGGTAGTACTATCTGTACCTACAACATTTATTGGAAGACACAAGGGGTGGTAGTACTATCTGACCCCGACTACATTTATTGGAAGACACAAGGAGGTAGACTCTCTGTATATATAACAGATAGTGGAAGAAACAAGGATAGGGTAGTACTATCTGTAACTACGACATTTTATTGGAAGAAACAATAAGGGTAATTAACTGTACCTACATGACTTATGGAAAAGACAAGGGGCAGTACGTGTCTTGTACCTTAAATATTTAGTAGAAGAAAAACAACAAAGCAGTACTATTGTACCTACAACATAACAATCTCAACACCTTTGATTCTAAATAATTTAAAGTCTTTCCCTTTTTCAGAACAAATCTGTACTTTCTCCTGATGTTCTTCAAGTTTCCATCTGGCAGAATCACCTGACACCAGTATAGTTAAAACTGAGCTCCCCAGGACTTGTCCATTGGACCAGGGTGTGCCCCCTCACAAGTCAGAACCTCCTAATAAGTGGCACCTACATTATTACATTAAACATTGATAGGGGGGAGTGGCGGGCTCCTTCATATTGGACTAATCTATTTTTATAACCTGGGCCTTGTATAATTTAATCGGAGGGACTCCAGAGATTTCTCTTTCAACGAGACTGGTGCAAAGTACCCCCCCCCCCCAAAATACAATCCCAGGGGCGCTATTCTCCTCGTCATTACTGGTTTTAGGAGATTTTAGAGATTTCGGTGCTGATTGTTTCTGTATATCATGGATGCGCCCGTGATCCTTGTCGCAGATTGCGTGCACACTCGTGCCCCTCTCTCCATGGTGCCCCCCGCTGCTCCGTTCCTACTCACCTCTCCATGCTCCTGACTGTGCTCCGGATCCGACTAAGCTGTGCGCTGACGTTCTCCTAGTTTAAGGGCCAGCGTCCTCATGATGGAGCTTGCTAATACGGCTAGACCTTATAACGGCAAGTCCCTTCTGCCTCGCCGGATCTTTCAGCATACATTTCATGCTAAGTGAAAAGCCCCCCAGTGTTGCTTGTGTTTCTGTGTTCCTGTGTTTGTTACCAGTATTCCTCTGTGTTTCCTGTCATCGTTCCTGGCTGCCTGCAGCATGTCCCCAGCGTTCCTCCATGTGCCAGTCCGTCCCTGCCTGCCTGTACCATGTGCCAGCTCCCGTGTACCAGCCGTGAGTTCCAGCGTATCCTCCCAAGCTGCTCCCCTGCTGTCACCCCAGGCTCGGACTTTGTCCTGCATCTTCCCTCGTACTACCTTGGCTGCCACCGAGAACGACCTGGTGGCACCCCGCTGCAGCAAGACCATCCTGCTTTGCAGGGCTTGAGAAGACAGGGGCCACTTAGATCCTGGTCCTGCCTGGGTGTCCCCCCCCCGTCGGCTAGTACCATCTCCTCTCCCGCAGTGGGTCAGTGGTCACACCAGACTATTCCCAAAGAACTCTCCGGTTTGCCATTACGTCAAGCCTGACACTGGAATATTGTAACTCTCAATAAACTGCTTTGCCTCTTGGGTCTAAGAAAGTCGGTAATTTCCTTTCTCCATTCAGCGGCTTCTAACCCCCCATACTTACACTGCAGCTGGAGGTGCCATGTATCAGCCCAATGGATGAGGCCTCATCAATTCATTCTGCCCACAATATTAGGGGATCTAGTAATGATGAAGTGGACATTGTGAGGTTTGGGTCTTCAGCCAGAAGTTTGGGTTCATTGTTCCCAGCTCAACCTCCCAGCTGGTAACACGATCCGATCACGAGTCCTGATCGGTTAGAGTTTAGGTTCCCCTCCACGAACCTGATCCTAAATGCATCTTCCTCATCACTAATCTCTAGTTTTTAGGAACAGCAACCAACGTTCATGTCAGTAGAGTATTCAGACTACGCATAATATGTGTCTGCAGTCTGTAAACATGAGACACATATCTCAACATAACAGCTTTGTATACGAACATGGGCGCCATTGTAGAAATGATGAAAAAAATACCTTGTCCACTTCATTTTGGGGTAGTCTTCAAAATTTAGTCTATGGGATCGACCCAGGACGGTTTTTGTATATGGCGCCATGATGAAGATTATGTTGTAAATCCAATAAAATTTTGGAATATAAATGTGATGTCCAATAAGGACAATCAGCCTCTTTTTATAGATTGTGGACAAACAACCTCTGGGACCCCAAGAGATCAGGAGAGTCAAATACGGCCCCCATTCATTTTATCGGGTTTCATTCCCAGGGGGTGTAGAGGACCCACATTTCCCCAATCACTGGGTTTCCTATCGGACCAATCCATGATCCCATGACAACTTTTAGGGACAAAGCTTATAATTAATAACAGAACTTTAGTGGGACACAACTAGCCGAGTTCCTACCAATTTCACCCGATTGTATTATAATCAGTTAAAACACCAAATCAAAAGTCATAAAGAAAAAAGCAAGAAAAGAACAAATGTGACAAAGTCTAAAGTCACCGGAGCCGCACAAAGTCAAAGTAAACTGAAAAAAAAAGTTCAAAAATTCTGACTTTTTTATTAATATACAGGCAAGTCCCCGGGTACGTACAAGATCGGGTTCCGGAGGTTGTACTTAAGTTGATATGATGTAAGCTCGAAACTGTATACTTTATAATTGTAGATCCAGACAAAAAATTTTTTTGCTGTAAATGGGGACCAGGGATTATCAATAAAGCTTCATTAAAGACCTACCTACAGCTATCATTGCAGCTGGGAATATGTAGGAACACAAGAGAGGTCACCAGAGGTCACAGGGGGCGAGGGGGTCGTCTGTAAACTAGTGGTGGTATGTAGTCGGGTGTCCTTAAGTAGGGGACCACCTGTACTCCCCCCAAAGCGACGGAACTCTTAAGTCCATTGATTATCAATGTCGGTACTAGAATAATGGACACATAAGGAAGGTTCTTCATTCTCATACAATGCAGGTGTTGTGGGACACTGGACCCTTCTCCAAGTGCGCTCCTTGTGGGTGATGGTGGACTAACGTGACGTGGATCGGTGATAGGACATATTGATGAGGCAGAGATGGTTAAGAGGGTTTGATTGACCATGGTTAATTGATGATAACGCGGGCTTGTGGTGGCTGGGATGGGAGTGACCTGATCATTGATGGTTCATCAGATTAATTGCCTTGACTGTGAAGGTAATTGATAATTAGTGCTTGAACCTTGATGGCTTGCGGATGATAACTGATGATGATGAGGATGATAAACGGATGATGATGAGGATGATAAACTGAGATGAGATGAGAATGATAAACTGATGATGATGAGGATAATAACTTGATGATGGTGAGGATGATAAACTGATGATGGTACATGATAATGATGATGAGGATGATAAACTGGAGTGAGGATGTAACTGATGATGGTGATGTGATGGGAATGCTAACTGATGATGATGAGGATGATAAACTGATGATGATGCGGATGATAACTGATGGATGATGGAGGATGTAACCTGATGAGGATGACAATGATAAAGTGATGATGATGAGGATTGATAACTGATGATGATGAGCGAGATTTACTGTGATGATAAGGATGAAAAATGATGAAGGATGAAATGATAAACTGTGATGAGATAAACTGATGATGGTGACAATGTTAAATAATGATGATGATAACTGATGATGATGATTGATGATAACTGATGATGATGAGGATGATAACTGATGATGATGAGGATGATAACTGATGATGATGAGGATGATAACTGATGATGATGACAATGATAAATGATGATGATGATGATAACTGATGATGGTGACAATGATAACTGATGATGATGAGGATGATAAATGATGATGATGATAACTGATGATGATGATGATACTGTGATGATGATAACTGGATGATGGTGACAATGATAACTGATGATGATGAGGATGATAACTGATGATGATGAGGATGATAATGATGTGATGATGATGATAAACTGAGATTGATGACGGATGATAACTGATGATGATGAGGATGATAACTGATGATGATGATAACTGATGATGGTGAGGATGATAATTGATGATGATGAGGATGATAACTGATGATGGTGAAGATGATGACTGATGATGATGATAACTGATGATGATGATATGATGATGATGATAAAATGATGATGATGACAATGATAACTGATGATGGTGACAATGATAACTGATGATGATGATAACTGATGATGATGATAACTGTGATGATGATAAACTGATGATGGTGACAATGATAACTGATGATGAGAGGATGATAATGATGATGATGATGATGATAACTGATGATGATGATGATGATAACTGATGATGATGATGATAAACTATGATGATGCTAAACTGATGATGATGATAACTGATGATGATGACAATGATAACTGATGGGGATGATAACTGATGATGATGACAATGATAACTGATGGGGATGATAACTGATGATGATTGATAAGATGATGATGATAAACTGATGATGGTGACAATGATAACTGATGATGATGATAACTGATGATGATGAGGATGATACGGATAATGATGATGATGATGATGATAACTGATGATGATGATGATGATAACTGATGATGATGATGATTAAGATATGATGATGATGATAATGATGATGATGAGCGATGATAATGATGATGATGATGCTAATGATGATTAGGATGTAAACTGATGATGTTTTTTTGGAGGATGATTGATAAACTGATGATGGTGAAATGATAACTGTGCTGATTGAAGGATGATAAACTGATGATGAGGAGAGGATGATAAACTTTTGATGGGATGATGAGATGTGATTAAATGATGATGATGATGAAACTGATGATGATGAGGATGATAATGTGATGATGAGGCGATAAAACTGATGATGATGATGATAAAGATGATTGAGGTGGATACCTGATATGATGAGGATGATAACTGATGATGATGATGATAACTGATGATGATGATGATAAATGATGATGGCTGGACAATGATAACTGATGATGGTGATGATGATGATAACTGATGATGATGATGAGGATGATAACTGATGATGATGATGAGGATGATAACTGATGATGATGAGGCATGATAACTGATGAGAGGATGATAACTGATGATGATGATTGATAACTGATGATGATGCAGGAGTATAAAACTGAATGATGATGATAACTGATGTGGTGACCATGATAATGAGATGATGAGGATGATAAAAAGGATTGATATGATGATGATAACTGATGACGATGAGGATGATAAACTGATGGAGGATGACAATGATATCTGATGATGATGATCATAACTGATGATGAGGATGAACTGATGATGGTGGACAATGATATCTGATGATGATGAAGATGATGATGATAACGATGGATGATGAGGATGATAACTGATGATGATGCGGGCTGATACAATGATGATGCTGTGGGATGCTCATGATGATGATGCTGCGGATGATAGGATGATGCTGATACCTGATGATGGGGCCTGATATTGTGTTGATGCGGCTTCCTGCTGCTGCTGCGGCTGATCCTGATTCTGATGGCCTGCTACAGTGTGGTGCGGATGCTCCCCTGCTGCTGATGGGTGTGCTCTGCTGCTGGTAGGCTGCTCCTGTTATGATGTTTGCAGTGGGACGTCAGACAGGCGGGCAGGATGTACCAGTCTGCTCCTGCCTGCTGGGCGTAGATAAACTGAGCTGGGCGGTGTCATCGCAACGTGTTTACTTTTTTTTTTTTGGCGACTGAGTTTACAATGCTGTGTTGTGTGTGTAGTGTGTTTTGACATGATGTATAGCAATCGAGGCACGACACAGTGTTGTGTGTGTGTGTTATTTTGCTACGTGTTTTTACTCCAAGCTGACAGACGCTCCTGGGGCACGCTATGTCCAGACAGTGCTGTTTGGTGTACAACCTGAGTGTCTTGTTCACACGTCTCAACTGATTCCGCGCCTGCAGGGGGGGATGCTCCTGTAGCTGTGCACTTCGCGTCTGCTCCTGCGGCTGCTACGACGAGCACTTTTCGCGACACTTGTGTGTGTCTGCTGTTGTTGTCCCCCGCCTGCTTGATGATGCCTTTGTGTGGTACCCAAACCTTATTCCCCCCCCCCCCCCCCCCCCCCCCCCCTTCTTCTTTTTGCCAGTTACGCTGTCGCACACCCACACGCGTGCACCAGCAGTGTATTCTCGTGTTGTCACATCTCATTTGCGCATTGATTCCCTTTCCTTATGACTCTTACTTTCTAGTTCACATAACTCGAGGATACTTGCCAGTACAGAGTGCACTCACTATCGACAGCCTATAGACTTTGGAGTGTATGCTCACACAGTACAGGTACTGTTCGTGTCTGTCCTTCACGGTCCTGCTTGATTAACTTACTTGTGTAGCTGTCGCACCTTCGTGGTCTTGTCCGCGACTTTGAATCTATATTAGCCAGCTGTCCTATGTCCTCACACCACTTGTACTGGTCGTCACCAATCCAGCAGACCACTATGTGCTAGACCTGATCCAGTCTGTTGCGGTATGCTTCTACCCCATAGTAGCATTTTGTTATTTTGATGCTTTGACTCGGTGCTATAACCTCTCTGATATGAAGGAACATGAAGGGATGATAGAGCAACAATAGATGAGGAGGATGACAAATGAATATCTGGTGATCAGAATGATCACAATAAAGCTGTGATTTGCAGGAGGATGACAAACCTGATGATGAGTGCGCCACTGATAGCTGATGATGCGGATGAAGGATAGATGAGAGATTAATGATGAGAGCGGATTGATAAAAATGAGGATGAGATGAGGATGATAAATGATGATGATGATAGAGGATCGATACCTGATGATGATGTAACATGATGCGGATGGTGACAAGAATAATTGATGATGATGAGGATGATAAAACTGATTGATGATGAGAGGATGATCACTGAATGATGAGGAGATGATAAACTGATGATGGATTGAGGATGATAACTGAGTGATGAGGAGATGATAAACTTGCTGGGATGTGAGGATTGATTAAATGATGATGAATGATAGAATTGATGATGAGAATAACTGTGATGATGATAACTGATGATCGTGCATAACTGATGAGGTGAACAAGGATAACTGAGGATGGTGATGATGATGATAAAACTGATGGATGATGATGATAACTGAGTGATGATGATGATGATAGAGCAGCAGAATGATGCGGACCCGCGTAGGGGCAGCGCACAGTAGAACTGGACATGATGAATGAAATGATGGATGATGAGCTAACTGATTGATCAGTGGGCAGTGACAATGGATAACTGATGATGATGAGGATGATAAACTGATGATGATGATGATGATAATGATAGATGGATGATGATGTGAGGAGATGTGAAGAATGAGGGATGAGGACTACTGACGTTGGATGATGCTAAAAAAAAAACTGATGATGATGATAACTGATGATGATGATAACTGATGAATCATGGGACCATGATAACTGATGGGGATGATAAAATGATGATGATGGACAATGATAACTGATGGGATGCTAACGATTGCGGGTGACAATGATAAACTGCTGATGAGATAAACTGATGAGATGCTAACTGCTGATGGGTGACAATTGATAAACTGATGATGATGAAGGATGATAGAATGATGATGATGCGATCGATTCACTGATGATGATGATGATGATACTGATGATGATGATGATACTGATGATGATGATGATACTGATGATGATGATGATAATGATGTGAGGATGAGGAGATGATGATGATGATGATATGACTGATTGATTGATTGATGATAACTGCGATGATGTCGTGACAATGATACAAGAGCGTGACAATGTGAGCGGAGGAGAGGAGGAGAGACATGAAGAGGATGATAACTGATGATGGGTTGAGGGGATATAGGCAGAATAACTGATGCTGATGAGGATGATAATGCATGATATGAGGATGATAACTGATGATGAGTGATGCAACTGATGATGATGATGGGATAAGCTGCCATGAGTTGATGAGGATGATAAATGAATGATGATGAGATGAAAATGATGGATGTGACAATGATTACTGAGATGATGAGGATGATATGTTGATGATGATGATGATAAACTGAGATGAGATGATTGATGAAATTAATAGATTGATGATGAGGCAATGATAACGATGCAGAAGTGACAATGCTATTGATGATGAATGCTGATGGAATGAGAACTGAATGATGATGCAGAGGATGATACACGACTGATGATGGTGTGATAAAGGTGATGAACTGTGATAACTGATGGCATGGATGATAGAAACTGATGAGGGTGACAATGGATAACTGATGATGATGAGGATGATAAAAGTGATGATGATGTGCGGATGGAAACTGGATGATGATGATGATAAAATGATAGATTTTGATGATGGAAATAACTGATGATCGATGGGAGATGAAAAGAACTGATGATGATGTGATGATAACTGATGATGGTGCAATGAGAACTGATTATGGATGGCGAGCAATGGATAACTGATCGATGATGATAACTGATGTGATGATGAGACTGATGATGATTGATAAACTGATTGATGGGATGACCATGGATAATGATGATGATGAGGATGATAACTGATGATGATGATAACTGATGATGATGATAACTGATGATGATGATGATAACTGATGATGATGATGATAACTGATGATGATGATAACTGATGATGATGATAACATGATGATGATGACAATGATAACTGATGGGGATGATAACTGATGATGATGACAATGATAACTGATGTGGATGATAACTGATGCTGACTGTACTGATGATGATGATAAACTTGATGATGGTTGCGCAATGATAAATGATTGTGTGATGAGGATGATAACTGATTGATGATGAGCGATTGGAGAACTGATGATGATGAGATGATAAAATGATGAGGAGATATAACTGATGAGGATGATGAGTAACTGATGATGATGAGGATGATAAATGATGATGATGATGATAAACTGATGATGATGAGGATGATACTGATAGAGTGAGAGGATGATAGCTGATGATGATGAGGAGATAACTGATGATGATGACAATGATTAACTGATGATGATGAGGATGATAAAACTGATGATGATGAGAGGATGATAGAGAATAAACGGATGGATGATGGGATGATCACTGATGATGATGAGGAGATTACTGATGATGATGAGGATGTGATAACTGATGATGATGACAATGATAATGATTTGATGATGAGGATGATAACTGATGATGATGAGGATGCCATTACTGATGATGATGAGGAGATAAATGTGATGGGACAATGATGTGTGATAAACTGATGATGATGAGGATGATAACTGCGATGATGTAGAGGATGCTAACTGATGAATGATGAGTGAGGATGATAACGATGATGATGATTGCTAATGATGATGAGGAATGTAATGATGATGATGAGATGATTAAAACTGATGATGATGATGAAAACTGATGTGATGATAACTGATGCATGGTTGACAATGATAAACTGATGATTGGGGTGATGTGATTGATAAACTGATGATGATGGTGAGGATGATAACTGATGATGATGAGGTGATACTGATGATGATGAGGATGATTAACTGATGATAGATGATGATAACTGATGATGATGTTGATGATAACTGATTGATGAGGGATGGATAAACTGATGATGATGAGGATGATAACTGATGATGCTTGATGTGATAATCTGATTGATGGTGACAATGATTACCTTGATGATGATGAGGATGATACCCCCACACGATGATGCTGATGATGATAACTGATGACGATCACGATGAGGATGATGTAAATGATGAGGAGACAAAGATACTGATGGATGTGATGATGATAACTGATGATGGAGGATGATAACTGATAAGATCCGGTGAACATGATATCTGATGGATGATGATGATGATGATAACTGATGATGATGAGGATGAACTGATTGATTGATGAGAGGATGATAACTGATGCATGATGATGAGGATGATAATGATGATGATGATAAAAGATGATGATGAGATTGAACACTGATGATGGTGAGGATGGATGATTAACTGATGATGATGAGGATGATAACTGATGATGGTGAGGATGATAACTGATGATGATTGACAGAACTCGATGATGATTGTAATGATGATGATGATAATGATGATGATGATAAATGATGATGGTGACAATGATAACTGATGATGGTGATGATTGCAGAACTGATGATGAATGAGGATGATAGAATGATGATGAGGAGAATGAATAATGAGGGATGATGATAACGGATGATGATTGATAACTGAGGATGATGATAAACTGATGATGGTGACAAATGATAAACTGATGATGATGAGGATGATAATGATGATGATTGATGATGAAAACTGATGATGATGATACGGATACTGATGATGATGATGATAAACTGATGATGATGACAATGATACTGATGGGGAGATGATACACTGATAGATGATGAGAATGATGATGATGATAACTGATGATGGGCCAATGCTAAACTTATGATAGAGAGGATGATAAATGATGATGATGAGGATTGATAACTGCTGATGATGATGATGATACTGATGATGATGATGATACTGATGATGATGATGATACTGATGATGATGATGATGATACTGATGATGATGATGATGATACTGATGATGTGATTATGATAACTGATGATGATGAGGATGATGTAACTGATGATGGATGAGGATGGAAGAAATGAATGAGGATGATGATACTGATGATGATATGATAATGATTGATTGGTGACAAGAGAAACTGATGGATGGTGATGATGATGATAACTGATTGATATGGTGAGGATGATAACAAAAACAACTGATGATGAGAGGATGATAACTGATGATTGGATGAGGATTGATAATGATGATGATGATGATGAGTGTGATGATGATGATGATAATGATGATGATGATGAGGAGGATGATAAATGATTGATGAGTGAGATTAACTGATGATGAGAGGATTGATAAATGATGATGATGATGATCCCTGATGATGGGACAATGATAACTGATTGATGATGAGGATGATAATGATGATGATGATGATGATAATGATGATGATGAGGATTGATAACTGATGAGGATGACAATAATGATATCTGATGATGATGATGATGATGATAACTGATGATGAGGATGATAACTGATGATGGTGACAATGATATCTGATGATGATGATGATGATGATACAATGATGATGGATGAGGATGATTAACTGATGAGGGGGGGGTTGATGATGAGCGATGATAACTGATGATGATGATGAGGATGATCAACTGATGTGATGATGATGATTGATGATACTGATGATGATGAGAATGATAAATGATGTGGTTTGAGGCTGATAACTGATGATATGAGGATGATAACTGATGTGATGATGATAATGATGATGGTGAGGATGATAACTGATGATGATGAGATGATAAATGTGTGATGAGGATGATAGACTGCTGATGTTGATGAGCTAATGATGATGAGGTGAGAATGATGATGATGATGATACGGATACTGATGATGATGATGATAACTGATGATTGATGATGGATAAATGAGATGGTGGACAATGATAACTGATGATGGTGATGATGATGATAACTGATGATGATGGTGAGGATGATAACTGATGATGATGAGGATGATAACTGATGATGATGAGGATGATAACTGATGATGATGATGAAATCAACTGATTGTGATGACTGTTGATAATGATGATGATGATGATAACTGATGATGGTGACAATGATAACTGATGATGATGATGATGATGATAAACTGAGATGATGATGATGATAACTGATGACGATGAGGATGATAACTGATGAGGATGACAATGATATCTGATGATGATGATGATGATGATAACTGATGATGATTGAGGATTGATAAACTGATGATGATGAGGATGATAACTGATGATGATGATGATAACTGATGATGAGGATGATAACTGATGATGATGAGGATGATAACTGATGATGATGATGATAACTGATGATGATGATGATACTGATGATGGTGACAATGATAACTGATGATGGTGATGAGATGATATACTATGGATGATGGTGAGGATGATAACTGATGATGAGGATGATAACTGATGATGATGAGGATGATAATGATGATGATGATTTGATAACTGCTGATGATGATGATAACTGATGATGGTGACAATGATAACTGATGATGAATGATGATGATAAGTGATGATGATGATGATGATAACTGATGATGATGAGGATGATAACTGATGAGGATGACAATGGATATCTGATGATGATGATGATGATGATAACTGATGATGAGGATGATAACTGATGATGGTAATGATTAAGATGTTGATGCTGATTGCGAATATGTGATGATGGTTGTTGTGGCGGTTTGACTTTGGTTAGAGAAAGATTAATTGATAACCAGTTAACAGTGTAGAGAACAGATGGTGGTGATTACGGGTTCATGGTTAAAAGGGTTGGCCACTTGATGATATCTCCTGTCTTTTACCTCATGCGCAGACATCCAGTGACCATACAATGTTACGTGGATGGAGGGCCTGTGACAAACGAGGAGGGTCATTTGATGGGCAGAATGGAGGGTCATGTGAATCTCGATCTGTCCATAAGCAATCACCCGGCCAGAACTTTATTTATTATCTCACAATATATACATATCAGAAAGCGGAAGTAGAACTATAATAGATGTCTAAGGTAAATGACCTAATATACTGCCCCCACACGTACACCTACTCTAATGAGATAAAGTGGACAACCCTTTAAGGTCTAAATGTGATGAGTACAGGGTTATATGTATGGATGATAGTGGGTGATAATGGTAACTGATGATGATATCCTGAGGTGTTATGCAGTGATGGCGCCTCCTTGTGATGATCTGGTGGTAGTGAGGGCCACTGGGGTAATGGGTCGAACTAATAATGAAAGATGATCATGGCAGAATCGGTTATATTATTGAAATGGAAAGATGATAAGACGGAGAAGATTTCTGATGGGGTTGGGGGTTAAGCCCCCAAATAACTAATGATAATTGGTTCCGCTAATGAGGGCGGGAATGGTGATAATTTGTTGTTCTGGTAATGAGGGCGGTGATGATGATGTACATTTAGTTATGCGTTAATGGTAGGGCACGGGTGGAAACTGGAGGGATGGAATTGCGAGAGATAGTAGAGGTGAAGCGGGATTTGACTGCAATAATGCACCATATTGCAGAAGGCGGCGGTGAAGACACTGATATAGCATTGATGCTCCCACATAGGATTCAGTGGAAATATGCAAATAGTTAGTTTTAATTAGGATAGGAACAAAAAAAAAACACCCCTCTTTTGCTACCATAGTTAGGCAAGTTCCATTACCTTCTGCATTTACTTTGATAAGGTTGTCCATGTCATAAGTTCACAAGGAAGAAGGGATTGGAATGAGGAAGGGATTTAGGGGGGGAACACAATCTATATAAATAACCATCAATGTTATTTAGGTTGTTAAAAAGGCATCTAGACCCTTTCTTGAAGTCTCAAGTGCTGTCCTTGCTGTGACCAGCCCGGAGCTCGGCTATTCCACAGAATGAAGCAAATTCTTCATAGTAAAGCAGTCGAACTGTCGACTATAGTGATTGTAAACCTTGTTTCTCTACCTTAAAATCCAGCCATGGACTTTTAGGAAAGCATTGACACGATTAAGGATTTTTAAAGCCAATCACCGTTTCCAAAGGAACGATTCCCAACTGTATCGCGTTGAGCAGGAAAATCAGGACTGTGGGAGTTGGAGAGTCGGAGACTCATTTTGCTTAGTGACATACTGGGAGGGCCCTGAATATATGTAGAGATGGATACGAGGGGAAAGGGTGGGTATTTATAACACATGGGGGGGCAAAGTTTCCCGGGGCAGTTTTCATGAAGAGGCAAGTATATTGCCACAGGTGATCCTCTTCCATCGGGGCTCGAAATCCATGTAGCTAGTCCCTGTCTATGAGGGAGAGGCTGATTTGACCCCCGTGTGGGTGGATTGGGCAACATCCCCCATGGATTGAGCCCACCTCCCCTGAATAATGGGAACCCCTGAAAATAAACCAATGGATGGAGGTGGGAGTGAAGGCGGCTGCCAGGCATCGAGCCCATGGGTGAAGGTGCAGGAACCTCGCAGCACCTGACTGCCTAGACTTATGAGGATGAGGGTTCTCTCTCCACAGACTGCGGATATAATTGCTTGTTCATCTGAGAGGAGAATCAATTGTGTTGCATCGCCAGGACTCCCCGCCTGCCGCAATTCTAACAAACCTGATATAACTATTTAATTTGCCAACATTGAATAAGAAACAATCGCACAGTACGAAAACTATGAATCCTCCCGGCTTCGCTCCCGGCCTCGCACCAGATCTGATAGGAAAGGGATCACACAAATCAGACTATGCAAAATACATGGAGCAGGCAGACACAATGTAACAAAAAATGGAGTCTTCTGTATCTTACACCTCAGCTCTGCTACATCTGAGGTGAAATGAGTCTCCGCTCTGCTACATCTGATGTGAACTAGTACTCAGCCTGCCTAATCTGAAGTGAATATCTGCAGATCTGACTACATCTGATGGAATAGTCTCAGCTCTGCTTACATGTGATGTGAATAGTCTACTCTGCTACAGGTGAAGTGGAATAGTCCAGCTTAACATTGACTGTGAATAGGCGCAGCTTGCTACATATGATTGTGAATAGTCTCGCTCTGCTACATCTGATGTGAAGTCTCAGCTCTGCTACATCTGATGTGAAATAGATCAGCTCTGCACATCTGATGTGAATAGTCTCAGGCTCTGTACATGTGATGTGAAATAGTCTCAGCTCTGCTACATCTGATGTGATAGCTCAGTCTCCGCTAAATGAATTGTGAATAGTCGCAGCTCTTGTACATCTGATGTGAATAGTCTCAAGCTATGTTTACATGTGATGTGAATAGTTATAGCTCTGTACATTGATGTGAAACGGTCCAGCACTGCAATCTGATGTGAATAGTCTCAAGCACTGATACCATCTGATGTGAATAGTCTCAGCTCTTGCTAATTGATGTTGAACAGTCCCAGCACTGCTAAATTGATGTGAATAGTCTAAGCTCTGCTAATCTGAGTGAATAGTCTCAGCTCTGCATAATCTGATGTGAATAGTCTCAGCTCTGGCTAATCTGATGTGAGATAGTCTGCAGCTCGGCAATCTGATTGAATAGTCTCAGCTCTCTTAACATTGATGTGAATAAGTCTCAGCTCTGGCTAATATGATGTGAATAGGTCTCGGCTATGTATATCTGAAGTTGAACGTGAATAGTCTCGGCTATGCTACATCGATGTGGAATTCGTCTAGTCTGCTTACATCTGACATGAAAATATTTCGGCTTGCTATAATTTGAAACCTCTTATTTATATCTACCTTCACTCTGCTAATCTGATGTGAAAATAGTCTCAGCTATGCTACATCAGAAGTATGAATAGTCCCCAGCTTGCTACTCGGACGTGCCTAATTCGGCTCTGCTTATATCCTTTAACCCCCTTATTTCACTATTTATCGTTTTATTTGGCTTGTTTTAGCTCCTATCACTCAGTGTTGTGAGGTCAGAGGGAACTTCTAAGAAAGAACGCTGCATGATCCCTCTGCGCTGTGAGATGCTGATGTGTTGCCTGACAAGTGCTTAGCTTATCTGGGACTGCAGGGTTTCTACACTTGTAGCTTCACTGAACATTCTACTTAGATGATGAGATTCCAGGATGGATTTGACACACAATGGAACATGCTAGATGTGCTACATCTTCAGCTCTAACACACGAAGGAGGACAGGAAGCATACGTAAGCATAAAAGCGGGAGGTTGACTATCGGACCAATGCGACGTATAACTTTCACCTTGATATAAAAGTTTGTAGCTAGTCTCTGCATGCTGATCGCTTGCCGGCAAGAAGGCCTGCGTATGAGCTGGTTTTGTAATGCAGGGGAGGGGGGTAGGAGGAGAGAGCATGCAGTGGAGAGACTGAAAAAGCAGCTATAATGAGAAGAATCCGACCACACAGTCAGAAGAATTTACCGGAGGTCGATAATCCAGGGGACAAACCAAAATTGTGAACGCAGCCCAGATGATAGAGAACAGGTTGGAAAGTATATCTGTGAAATTCTGTATATTTAAGAGTCTTTTTTTTGTGGGAGAACCATATAATGACCTTCTACAGGATGAACCTCTTCTTCCACAAAATTGAGAGACACGCTTTACTAATATCAGGAAGAAAAAAAAGAGTGGGAGAGACACGATCGGTTCCTGAAAAACATGGGCAACAGGATAGTCCCTTGTGTATATTGAAACATTTTTTGTCCACCACACCACCACTACACTTCTGTAGGATGATTCGTCCCCTTCCTTGTAGTTTTGGAACAAACACCTTAGCGTAGGGTCAAATGTTGTTGTCCCCACCTACCAGGGCCAGGGATAATGGGGAAGGCACTCCCGGGGCACCACTACCCTGGCCCCACCACTTACAGGCCAACAGCTACCATAACACCCTGACCATTGTGCCAGCCAGTGTGAGTGGCCTATAGGGTAACAAGTAGTAAATAATTTAGAATAGTAATTTTTGTACCACTGTTCTGGGCTACATCGTGTGGGGCCCCCACCAGATTTGCGCCCCAGGGGCCTCACTACCTGAATCTGGCACAACAGCCCACAGTCGCCAAACGCTAGCATGGCAGACCCAAACATCAGCACCGGGGAGAGGAGGGGGGGATGAGAGCCGTCTCTCCCGTAGAGGAACATGGCGCACCAGGGTCTGGCCTATCTCTTCCCGGGTACGGTACAGAACGGTACAATGCCGCGGTCGTGCTGCCACCGTACCGCTCCGTAGGGCGCACGTGCACCCATTGCCATCAATGGTCAGTATTATATGCCGTATCTACTCCCAGTACGGCAGTGTAAATGCAGCCTAATACGATTTGACATAAAAAGATTATTAAAGGACAAGCCCAAAGTAAACTACTTGAGAAAGACAGATTTTAGTAGAAGGCGAGGGCTTCTTGTTGTGAATTCAGGTGGTTTCCTGGAGGATTCGGTAATGCCTCTGACATCTCGAGAAGGACTCGGGGGGTTTGACAAGTAGTGACACAAACTCTTCCCGTAGGTGTTGCTGCGTGTTCCAATTTAAATTCAGAAGTGGAATGTGGTGAGATAGCACAAAGTGTCCAATACAGACAAGTCAGATTATGTGGCGGAGATCTGGAGCAACGTGTCCCCACCCCCCCCTGGCCTGCTGAGGCGCTCTGTGCCCAGTGTTAATGTAACCCGCCTCCAAAAAATGTATCTATTGACCCTTTGTTTGACATCAAATGTAGTGTTAGAGAGCTGTTAGTGGGGGGATGTGATTTGAGCGCGGGAGAAGCTTCTCCACTGAAAACATTGATCGTCTGTGATGACGAGGACCTTCCTCGAATGAGGCTAAATACCCCCTAATATAGAGGCGCACAGCCCCAAGCCCGCTCAACAGGGAAGACTCCCACAGAGCCTAGTACAGTAATAGGCATTAAGACGAGGACGTCTGCGACAGGGCGGGAATATTGTTATTTTCGGTCACGAGATACAATAACCGATTAAAAGGAAAAAAAAAAATTATCCTGAGAGAACTAAAAATTACAAAAATAAATTCATAATTACATTATATGTTATTGAGGAAATTAGCAATGGGGGGTGCATTTACCTAAGGGCCCCAAATCACGGTGGTTTTACCGGGGGTTACGCAAATTTTTCCGTCTTGTGCGACATTGTCCTAAATCGCCTGGGATTTGGCGCACGCGATCGGATTGTGGTGCATCGGCGCCGCATGCTTCGATGGAAATGAGGGGGGGCGGGGTGGGGGGGGTCGTCCGCGTTGGAGAAACACGAACGAAAACCCGAAAGATTGTCGGAAAAAAACGACGCCATTTTGAATAAAAAAGTGTCGCTGGACACGCGCTTACCTGCCACAACAAGCATAGGATGTGCATTCCGCGGGCCTCAGGTACTTCAGCAACAGCGACACTGGTGGACGTTGGAGGAACTACCTTAGTCGAATCGGCGGGAGACCCCAAATCCACCGCACGAAGCGCCGCTGGACGCGAAATGGAACCGGAACGGTGAAGTAGAATCTGCCCCAGATGTGATAACAATGTGGCTAGATGTGATAGGTGTCATCTACGTTAAGCTTATGATTATTATTTTTATTAAAAGGCATATCTACAAATTTGTTTTGACCACCTTTCACGACTCTCTTGACCGGTTTGTGAAGGTAATGGACGAGCCTCTCCATACGCCTGCCACAGATCGAAGACCGGTTAGTACTAACAGTGTGACATATCTTTAATATACAGGCAGTCCCCGGGTTACGTACAAGATAGGGTCCGGAGGTTTGTACTTAAGTTGAATATGTATGTAAGTCGAAACTGTATATTTTATAATTGTAGATCCAGACAAAACATTTTTTGCTGTAATGGGACCAGGGATTATCAATAAAGCTTCATTACAGACTCCTTACAGCTGATCATTGCAGCCTGGGACTATAGTAACATCCAGAGAGGTCACCAGAGGTCACAGGGGGCAGAGGGGTCGTCTGTAACTAGGGGTGGTATGTAAGTCGGGTGTCCTTAAGTAGGGGACCACCTGTACTCCCAAAGCGACGGAGCTCTAAGTCCATTGATTATCAATGTCAGGTCCTAGAATAATGGACACCTCAAGGAGGTTCTTCATTCCTCATACAATGAGGTTATTGTGGGACTGGACCTTCTCAAGTTGGCGCCTCCTTGTGGTGATGGTGGACTAACGATGAAGTGGATCTGTGATGAGTGACATATTGATTGAGCAGATGATTGAGATGGTGATGACCATGGTAATTGATGATAACGAGGGCTTGTGGTGGCTGAGGATGGGAGTGACCCTGATCATTGATGGTCATCAGATTAATTGCCTTGACTGTGAAAGGTAATTGATAATTAGTGCTGAACACTTGATGATGAGGATGATAACTGATGATGATGAGGATGATAACTGATGATGATGAGGATGATAACTGATGATGATGAGAATGATAACTGATGATGATGAGGATAATAACTGATGATGGTGAGGATGATAACTGATGATGGTGACAATGATAACTGATGATGAGGATGATAACTGATGATGAGGATGATAACTGATGATGGTGATGGGAATGATAACTGATGATGATGAGGTGGGGTTGGGAGGATTATAACTGTGATGATTGAATGATGATAACTGATTAGATTAGGATGATCCTGATGAGGATGACAATGATAAATTATAGATGAGATGAATAACTATGATTATGAGGATGATTACTGATATGATAAGATGATCACTTATGAGGATGTACATTATAACTGGTGATGTTATAACTTGATTATCGGTGACAATGTTCAATAATATGCTTATAGACTGATTATGGTATTAGATAACTGATGAATGATGAGGATGCTAACTGATGATGATGATGATGATAACTGATGAATAGGAATGATCCCGGATTATGATGACAATGTAAATGAGTTATGATGATGATAACTTGATGATGGTGACAATGATAACTGAGCGATGAGGATGATAAATGAGGATTAAATGGATAACTGATGAGTATGCTGATAACTGAATTTGATGATAACGATTATTGGTGACAATGATAACTGATGCTGATGAGGATGATAACTGATGATGATAGGAAGTATACACTGATGCTGATTAGATAACTGATGATGATGAGGATGATAACTGATGATGATGAGGATGATAACTGATGATGATGATAACTGATGATGGTGAGGATGATAATTGATGATGATGAGGATGATAACTGATGATGGTGAAGATGATGACTGATGATGATGATAACTGATGATGATGATAACTGATGATTATGATCACTGATGATGATGACAATGATAACTGATGATGGTGAAATTATCAACTTATGAATGAGGAACCTGAGATTATGAACTGATTATGAGTTATAACTGATTATGGTGACGCATGATAAACTGATGATATTATGATTAATCACTTGATTATGATGACTGATGATGATATATGATTTATGATGATGATAACTATGATGATGAGATACCTGATGATGATGATTACTGATGAGATGATAACTGATGATATTGACAATTGGATAACTGCTTGGGTGAATAACTGATTATTGATGACCCTGCATAACTGATGGGGATTATAACTGATGAGGATGATAACTGAATGATGATGATACTGATGATGTGGACAAATTATAACTATGATATGAGATGATAACTGATGATGATGAGATTCTAACTGATGATGATGATGATATAACTGAATTATTATGATGAATGATAACTTATTATGATGATGATAACTGTGATGATGAGGATGAATAACTGATGATGATGAGGATGAATAACTTATGAATGATGATGATCAACTGTATGAGGAATTGATAACGATGATGGGTGAGATATAACTTATGATGGTTACACTTCAACTGATTGATGTGAGGTATGATAAGTGATGATGATGAAGGATTATCACTGATGATGATGATGATGATCCTGTGATTATTATAATGATAACTGATTATGATGAGATGATAACTGATGATGATGAGGATGATACACGAATGATAAATGATGATCCACTATGATGAGGATTATAACTGATGATGATAGGATGATAACTGATTATGATGATGAATACTGATGATGATGATGATAACTGATGGATGGTGACATGATAACTGATGATGTGTTGATGGATGAAACTTATGATTATTATGAGGATGATCACTGATGATGATGATGACAATGATAACTGAATTATTATTATGATGATAACTGATGATGAGTATGATCACTGATGATTATTGATACTGATGATGATGATGATATCACTGATGAGATGATATAAACGATGAGTGTTACCAATGATAACTGATGATGATAAGTATATAACTTAATGATATTCTGATGCTAACTGATTACTGATATGATGATAACTGATGAGTGATGACAAGATTCTTATATGATGACATAACTGATGAACGAGTATGCTAACTGATGATGGTGACAATGATATCTGATGATGATGAAGATGATGATGATAACTGATGATGATGAGGATGATAACTGATGATGATGAGGATGATAACTGATGATGATGATGAGGATGATAACTGATGATGATTTGAGGATATACTGATGATGATGATACTGTGATGGTGACAATGATAATTTGATTATGATGAGGATATAACTGATGAGTATGAGGATGAATAACTGATGATGATAGAATGATAACTGATGATGGTTTTATTATAACTGAATGATGATGAGGATGATACTGATGCTGGTGAGGAATGATAACTGATGTGATGAGGAATGAATAGATGATGATGAATGATACTGATGATGATGATTATAACTGATGATGGGGCGATGATAACTGAGGATGGTGCAAGATAACTGATGAGGATGAGGATGATAACTTATGATGATGATGATTATAACTTATATGATGATGAGATGAAACTGATGATGATGATGATGATCACTTATGATGATTAGGATGATAACTTGAATTATGATGATGATAACTGTATAGGAATGATGAATAACTGATATTAGGATTATAGACTGACTGATGATGAGATGATAACTGATGATGATGGATAACTGATGAATTATATATAACTGATGATGGTGACATGATACTGATGATGTGAATTAATGATCTGATGATGATGATGAGGAATGATAACTTATGATGATGAGATGAATAACTGAATTATGATAGGATGACACGTATGATGATGGATGATACCTGTGATGAGATATAACTGTTTATTATGAGGATATACTGATGATTATGATGATAACTGAGATATGGTACCATGAAACTGATGATGATGAGGAATGATCACTTGAATGATGATGATGAATGATGGATAACTGGATGAGTAGTATTATAACTGATGACGATTACAATGATGCTAATGATGATGATCATACTTAAGATTAAGGATGCTAACTGATTGATGGTGACATGATATCTTATGATTATTAAGATGATGATGATAACGATTATGAGATGAATGATAACTGATTATTATTTCTGAGTAATGATAACTGAATATGAGGATTAGGATGGATAACTGATTAAAATTCTTATAACTGATGCTTGTGACATGATAATTGATGATATGATGAATATACGATGATGGATGATTATGATAACTGATGATTATTAGATATAATTTTGATGATGGTGAGGATGATAACTGATGATGATGACAATGATAACTGATGGGGATGATAACTGATGATGATGATAACTGATGATGATGATAACTGATGATGTGATACCTGATGATGATTATAACGATGATGTTTACAATTCATACCGATGATGGGTGATGATATGATAAACTGATGATATGATTAAATAAATGATGATGATTATGATGATCACTGATAGTGATTATAACTGATGATTATGATAACTGATGATATGATCGACTGAATGTGTTGACATTATAACTGATTATTGATAGGATTATAACTGATGATGAATTAATGATAACTGGATGATGATGCATGATAACTTGAATGAAATGATAACTGATGATGATGAATAACTGATGATTGATTAGAACTGATTGATTATGATAAACTGATGATGATGGACATGATAACTGCTGGGTGAATTGATACCTGATGATATGACAATGATAACTTGATGGGGATGATAACTGATGATGATTGACAAGAACTACGTTAAATATGATGATAACTGATGATGAATGATACTGATGATGGTGACATGATAACTGATTATTGATGAGGATTGATAACTGATGCTGAGGAGTATGCATAAACTGATTAATGATGATGATGATAACTGATGATGATTATTATAACTGATGATGACTTAAGGATTATATGCGATTATGAAATGATACACTGATTATGGGATGATAACTGATGATGATGATTATAAACTGATGATGATTATGATAACTGATATGTTGGACCAATGATAATCTGTTTAATGGTGATGAGGATATAACTTCTGATTGATGGTAGGATATAACTTATGATGATGAGATGAATAACTGATGATGATGATGATGATAACTGATGATTATTATTATAACTGAATGATGAGATGAATAAACTTTGATGATGAGGATGATAACTGATGATGATGATATGATACTGATGATGGTGACATGATAACTGATCATGATTAGGATGATAACTGGTTGATGATGATGATTATAACTGATGATGATGAATGCTTATAACTGATGATGAATGAGGTATAACTGAATGAGGAATTGACAATGATATCTATATTATGATGATGAGATTATAACTGATGATGATGAGATGAAACTGATTATGGTGATAACTGATGATGAGATAACTTATGATATGATAACTGATGATGTGACAATGCATCACTGATGATGATGAGTATTATAACTGATGATGATGAGGATGATAACTTGATGATGAGGATGAAACTGAGATGCTGATGATTATAAGATGAGATGAGGATTATAACTGATGATGATGATGATAACTGATGATGTTGGACAATGATCACCTTTGATTTTTAATGATGATAAAATAAATGATAACTGATGATGAGAATAAACTGAATGATGATTATGACTGAATGAGATGATGATACTGATGAATGGTGACAAGAATGATCCCTGATGATGTGTTATTATACTGATTGATGAATGATTGAGGATAACTGAATGATGCTGATGATACTGTGATGATGATTATAAACTTGAAATGCTTATTATAACTGATGATGATGATGATAACTGAATGATGATGATAACTTATTGATGATGACAATGATACTAATGGTGATTATAACTGTTATGATTACAATAAACTGATGTGGAATGATCACTGATGATGATGATAACTGATGAAGATGATAACTGTTAAATGGTGACAATGGATACGTATGATGATGAGAGAAACCTGATTATGATGAGGATTATAAACTGATGATGAGAGGATGATAACTGATGAGGATGATGGATAACTGATTATGATGTGATAACTGATGATGATTAGGATGATACCTTATGATGATTATGATAACTGATTATTATGATATTATATACTGATGCAGATGATGAATGATTACTTATGATGAGGAGGATTATAACTGATTATGAATGACAAAATGATAAACTGATGATGATAGTCATGATACCTGAGTGATGATGAGGATGATAAACTGATGATGATGAGGTGATCACTGAAATGATGAGGAGGATTGGATTACTTATGAATGATGAGTATGAATAACGGATGATGTCAATGATAACTGATGAATGATTAATGCTAACTGATTATGATGAGAAGGAGTACCTGATTATGATGAAGGATTAAATGATGATGGTGACAAGATAACTGATGATTATGATTATTATACCTGATGAAATGATGATGATTAAACTGATTAATGATGAAGGATGATAACTGATTATGATGATGATACTGAGGATGAGGATGATAACCTTATGATGATGATGAATGATAACTGATTATTAATGAGATTACCTGATGATGATCCTGATGATGGTGAACAATGATAACTGATTATGTGATGGATGAGGATAACTGATGATGAGGTGAGGAAGGATAATGATTGACGATGAGGATGATACTGATTATGATGAGGATGATAACTGATGATGATGAGGATAAACTGATGATGAGGAGGATAACTGATTATTATGAGGATAAATAACTGATGATGATGAGGAATTATAACTGATGATGATGATGAAACGATGATGTCGCCATGATACACTGATTATGATGAGGATGAACCTGTATGATTGATGATTATTATCACTTATGACTATTAGGATTATAACTGATGAGGATGACAATGATTCGATGATGATTTATGATGATAACTGTATGATAGGATATAACTTATTATGTTGACAATTGGATATCTGATGATGATGATGATGATAATAACTGATGATGAATGAGGATGATAACTGATGATTATTATGATGATTGCTAACGTAATGATTATTATGAGTATGATACTGAGATGATGATAAACTGATTGATATGAGCATGATAACTGATGATTGTGATTAGATGATAACTGATGATGATTAGAAATATAGACTTAGTATTGTTAGGACTGATACTGAGTATGATATAACTATTATGATGATAACTGATGATGAATGATAACTGGATGATTATGATAAACTATGAATGGTGACAAGATCTGAATATGGTGATGATCACTGATGAATGATGGGATGATAACTGATAATGAATTAAATGATAGACGTGATGATGATGATAACTGATGATGATGAATCAAACTTATTATTATGATAACTGATGATTGGGAAAAGGATAACTGAATGATGATGATGATAACGATGATGATGATGATAACTGATGATGAGGATGATAACTGAATAGAGGAATTATAACTGATATGATGACAGTATAACTGATGGGTGATGATGAACTGATGATGATATAACTTATGATGAATTATAACTGATGATGGTGACAATGATAACACTGATGGAGATGAAGGCTTATAACTTATGATTATTATGCGATAAACTTATTAGTAATATATTATACACTTAATTATGCTGCTGCTCCCTAGCTGCTGTGCCGCTGCTCCCTGCTGCTTGCTTGCGGCTTGCTCCCCTGCTTCATGCTGCGGCTTGCGCCCTAGCTTCTTCCCTCCCCGGGCTGCGCTGCGGCTGCTCCTGCTGCTCTGCGGCTGCTCCCCTGACTGGCTCTTCTGCTCTGCTTCTGCTGCTTTCCCTGATGATGGTGACACTGCTCCGCTGCGGCTGGTGCTGCTGCGCGCTCCCTGCTGCTCTGGTGCGGCTGCTACCTGCCTGGCTGCTTCGGCCGGCTCCCTGCTATTAGCTGCGGCTGCTCCCCTGTTGCGGTGCCATGCTCCCGGCGGCTGCCTGCTCTCCCTGCATGCTTGCTGCGGCTGCTCCTGCTGCTGCTGCTGCTCCCCTGCTGCTGCTGCGGCATTCCTCCCTGCTTCGGCCTGCTGCTCCCTGCTTCCTGGTCCCCATGCTACCGGCTGCTGCTGATGATGAAATAACTGATGATATGATTATGATACCTGATGACGATGAGGTGAATAACTGATTATGATGACAATGAATCTGAATTTGATGAATGAATGATGATAACGATTATAGGCGATTATCACTGATGATTGTGACAATGATATCTGATTAATGAGATGATGAGATAACTGATGATGATGGGAATATAACGGATATTATGATGATGATGATAACTGATGATGATGATGAGGATGATAACGTGATTATGATATTATGATGATCTTATGATGATGAATAAATGATAATGATGATTGTGAAGGAGATAACTGATGATGATGAGTATGATACTGTGATTATTATGATAACTGATGATGGGATGATGATAACGGATGATGATTCAGGATGATAACTGTGATGATGAGGATGATATACCTGATGATGATATGATAACTGATGATGAGGATGATAACTGAATGATGATGAGGATATACTATTAATGATATGATAACTGATGATGATGATGATAACTGATGATGGTGACAATTATAAACTGAGATTTTATTATGTGATAACTTATTATTATCGTGATGGAATTATACTTGATGATGATTAGGAGATGATAACTTGAATGATGTGATGAGATAATGATGATTATGAGATAATTAACTGATGATGATGCTACTGATTATATTATGAGAACTGATGATGGTTACAATGATAAACTTATTGATGATGATGAATGATGAATAACTGTGAATGATGATGATTATAAAACTGATGATGCTGAGGATGATACTGAATGAGTAATGACAATGAATCTGAATTAATGAGGATTATTATGATACTGAAATGATGAGGATGATAACTTATGATGATGAGAGGATACTATGATGATTATTATAACTGATAGAGTGATGATAACTGGATGATGATGAGGATGATAACGTATGAATGATATGATAATATGATAATGATTATAACTGAGTGGTGACAATGTAACTGATATGGTATGATGATGATAACTGATGATGATGGTGAGGAAGATAACTGATGAATTGCGATGATGATAACTGATTATGATGAGGATGATACTGATGATGATGATTATAAACTAGATGATGATGATAACTGATGATGGTGACAATGCTAACTGATGATATGATGATGATAACTGATGATGATGATGATGATAACTGATGATGATGAGGATGATAACTGATGAGGATGACAATGATATCTGATGATGATGATGATGATGATAACTGATGATGATGAGAATGATAACTGATGATGGTAATGATTAATGATGTTGATGATGATGAGATCTGATGCTGGTTGTTGATGGCGGTGACTTTGGCTGAGAAAGATAATTGATAACCAGTAACCAGTGTAGATAACAGATGGTGGTGATTTATGGTTCATGGTTAAAGGTGTTGGCCACTTGATGAATCCTCCTGTCTTTTACCTCATTAGCCAGACATTCCTGACCATACAATGTTCGTGGATGGAGGGCCATGTGATCACCAGATGGAGGGTCATGTGATTGGCAGATGGAGGGTCATGTGATCTCGATCTGTCCATAAGCAATCACCCTGCCAGGACTTTCATCTTATATTCACCAATATATACATATCAAGAAAGCGGAGTAGAACCTATAATAGATGTCTAATGGTAAATGACCTAATATCCTGCCCCCCACAGTTACACCTACTCTACATGAGATAAAGTGGACAACCCCTTTAAGGTTCATAAATGTGATGAGTACAGGGTTATTATTGATATGGATGATAGTGGTTGATAATGGTAACTGATGATGATATCTGAGGGTTATGCAGTGATGGCGCCTCCTTGTGATGATCTGGTGGTAGTGAGGGCCACTGGGGTCATGGGTCACTAATAATGAAGATGATCAATGGCGATCGTTTTATTGAATGATGAGATGGAGATGATTTCTGATGGGGTTGGTGGTTAATGACAAAGTAACTAATGATAATTTGGTTCCGGTAATGAGGGCGGTGACTGGTGATAATTTGGTTCTGGTAATGAGGGCGGTGACTGATGATAATTTAGTTATGTTAATGAGGGCGGTGACTGAGGATAATTTGGTTATGGTGATTTGCTAATACATGCCATCTTGCAGGCGTGTGAAGACTTATAGCCATTGATGCTCCCCTAGGGATTCCTGGAAATATGCAAATACGTTTTCTAGGATAGGACAAAAAAAAAACACCCCTCTTTTTGCTACCATGTTAGGCAGTCCCCTTACATATCTGCATACTTTATACGGTTGTCCATGTCCATCAAGTTCATCCAAGGAAGGGAAGGGATTGGATGAGGAAGGGATTTAGGGGAAACAATCCTATATAACATAACCATCAATGTTATTTAGGTGTAAAAAGGCATCTAGACCCTTCTTGAAGCTCTCTGCTGTCCCTGCTGTGACCAGCGCCTGAGCTCGGCTATTCCACAGATTAACAATTCTCATAGTAAAGCAGTCTTGTCGCCTCTAGTGATTAAACCTTGTTTTCTTTCTTTAAAATCAAGCCTGACTTTTAGGAAGCCTATAGACACGATTAAGGATTAAAGCCAAACCGTTATCCAAAATGAACAGATTCCCAACTGTATAGAGTGAGCAGGAAATCATGACTGTGGAGTTGGAGTCGGAGACCATTTTGCTTAGTGACTTAATGGGAGGCCATGAATATCTGTAGAGATGGATACGAGGGGAATGGGTATTATAACACATGGGGCAGTTTCCCGGGGCAGTTTCCATGAAGAGCCAGTTATATTGCCCCTAGGTGATCCTCTGCATCAGGGCTCTCAATCCATTAGCTATGTCCCTGTCTATGAGGGAGAGGCTGATTTGCCCCCGTGTGGGTGGATTGGGCAACATCCCCCATGGATTGAGCCCCTGAATATGACACATATGAAAATAAACCAATAGCTGGAGGTTGAGCTGAGGCGGCTGCAGAGCATCGCGCCCTGGTGCAGGTGCAGGACCTCGCAGCACTGACTTGCATAGACTTTATGATGATGAGGGTTCTCTCTCCACAGACTGCGGATATAATTGCTTGTTCCTCTGAGAGGAGAATCAATTGTGTTGCTCGCAGGAATCCCCCGCCTGCACCATTCTAACAAACCTGATTACTATTTAATTTGCCAACATTGAATAGAACAATCGCAACAGTAAGAACAACTAATGAATCCTCCCGGCTCGCTCCTGGCCATCGCACAGACTCTGACAGGAAAGGATTCACAATATCAGACTATGCAAAATACATGGAGCAGAAGACACAATGTAACAAACTGAAGTCTTCTGTATCTACACCTTCAGCTCTGCTACATCTGATGTGAATAGCCTCAGCTCTGCTACATCTGACGTGAATAGTCTCAGCTCTCGAATGATGGTGAATGAGTCTCATCTCTGCTACATCTGAGTGAATAGTCTCACTCTGCACATCTGAGTGAATAGTCCAGCTCTGCTACATCTGATGTGAAAGCTCTCAGCTCTGCTACATCTGAGTGAATAGTCTCAGCTCTGCTACATCTGATGTGAATGCGTCTCAGCTCTGCTACATCTGACTGTGAAGTAGTACTCAGCTCTGCTACATCTGAACTTTGATAGTCTCAGCTCTGCTTAATCTGAAAAGTGAATAGTCTCAGCTACTGCTATCGATTTTGAATAGTCTCAGCTCTGACCCTACATATGATGTGGAATAGCTCAGCTCTGCTAAATTGATGTGAATAGTCTCAGCTCTGCTTACGAATTGATGGAAATAGTCTCAGCTCTGCGACATCATGTGAACAGCACTGCAATGCAGTTCAGCTACTGCTCATTGATGTGAATAGTCTTCGCTCTGCTACATGCTGTACAACGATGTATAGTCTCAGCTCATGCTACATCTGATGGAGAAGAGTCTCAGCTCTGCTACATCGACGTGATTGAGTCTCAGCTCTGCTACATCTGATGAGTGAATAGTTCGCTCTGGCACATCTGATGTGAATAGTCTCAGCTCTGCTACATCTGAATGTGAATAGGTCTCAGCTCTGCTACTCTGAGTTAATAATAGTCTCAGCTCTGCTCATCTGAGTGAATAGTCTCAGCTCTGGCTAATTCTGATGTGAATAATTCAGCTCTGATAGATATATCTGACCCATTTATACGTAACCTTCAGATCGTGTACAATCTGATGGTAGTATCTCAGCTCTGCAACATCGATGTGAATAGGTCCACGCTCTGCTAGACATCTGAGGAATAGTTCAGCTATGCCTACACTGACGTGATAGTCTCAGCCTCTGCTACATCTAACGTGAATAGTCTAGCTATGCTAAATCTGAAGTGAATGTCTCAGCTCGCTGCTACCATCTGACGTGAATAGTTCCAGCTCTGCTACATCTGATGTGAATAGTCTCAGCTCTGTACATCTTGTGTGAATAGTCTCGTCTGCTCATCTGATGTGAATAGGTCTGCAGCTCTCGCTAACATTGACGTGAGAATAGTCTCAGCTATTGCTACATCTAACGTGAATAGGTCTCGCTCTGCCTAAATCTGAAGTGAATAGTCTCAGCTCTGCTACATCTGATGTGATAGTTAAGCTCTGCTACATCTGAATGAATAGGTACTCAGCTCTGCTACATCTTGACGTTGAATAGTATCTAGCTTGCGTTGTATACATCTGATGGTGATATAGGCTAAGCTCTGCTACATCTGTACTGTGATCGTCTCAGCTCTGCTACATCTAACGTGACGAGTCTCAGCTCTGCTATCTGATGTGGAATAGCCTCAGCTCTGCTACATCTGAGGTGAATAGTCTCAGACTTGCTACATCTGACGTGAATAGTATCAGCTTTGAACAATCGAAGGGAAATAGTCTCAGCTATGCTACATCTGAAAGTGAATAGTCTCAGCTCTGCTCATATGCGTGAATAGTTAGCTCTGCTACATCTGATGTGAATATAGTCTCAGCTCTGCTACATCTGAGTGATATAGTCTAAGTCGGTACATCTGAGTGAATAGTCTCAGCTCTTGCTTACATCTACGTGACTAGTCTCAGTTCTGCTACATGTCTGAAGGAATAGTATCAGTCTGACTACATCTGACGGGGAAATTTGAGTCTAAGCTTGCTACATCTGACGTGAATAGCCTCAGCTCGGCTACTCTGACGTGAATAGTCTCAGCTGCGATACATCTGAGTGAATTAGTATTCAGTTAGGCCTAACATCTGATGTGAATAGTTCTCAGCTCTGCTACATCTGCCGGAATCGTATCAGCTCTGCCTACATCTGACGTGAATAGTCTCGCTCTGCTAATCTGAGTGAATAGTCTAAGACTCTGCTACACTGACTGTGAATAGTCTCAGTTCTGCTACATTGATGATAGTCTCTGCTCTGTAATTCTGACGTGAATAATCTCAGCTCTGCTTACATCTGAAGTGAATAGTCTCGCTATGCTACATCTGAAGTGATAGTGTTCAGCTTGCTACATCTGACGTTGAAAGTCTCAGCTCTGCCTAATCTGACGTGAATAGTTTCAGCTCTGATACACTGATGATGTGGGGAAAGTCTCAGTCGCGACATCTGATCGGGAATAGTCTCAGCTCTGCTACATTGACGTTGAATAGTCTCAGCTTGCTACATCTGATGTGACTAGTCTATGCTCTGAGTTACATTGAAGGGAATAGTCTTCAGTTCTGCACATTGATGTGAATAGTCTAAGTCTGATAATCTGACGTGGATAGTATAGTTCTGCTACATCTGACTGTGAATAGTCTCAGCTCCGTGCAAATTCTGAAAGGGATAGGCCTCAAGCTCTCTACAGTGAAGTGGGAATTAGTCTCAGATCGGCTACATCTGAAGTGAATAGCCTCAGCTGTGCACAGCTGACGAATAGTCTCAAGGTCGAATACATTGAAGTGAATAGGCTCAGCTCTGCACATTGAAGTAAAGTCTCAGCTCTGCTATCATCTGACGTTGAATAGGGCTCAGCTCTGCTACATCTGAAAGTGAATAGTCTCAGCTCTTGCTACATCTGAGGTGAATAGTCTCAGCTCTGCTACATCTGACGGAATAGTTCATCAGCATCTGCTACATCTGACGTGAATAGTCTCAGCTAGGCTACATATGTGAAGTAAATAGTCTCAGCTCTGCTAATCTGACGTGAATAATTTTGGCCTCTAGTATATCTTTCTAACCCCTACTTCACTATTGTTAATCAGTTTTATTGCTGTTTTAGCTCCAGCACTCAGTGTTGTGAGTGTCAGGCGTGATCTCTTAAGCAGACGATTCATGATACCCTCTGTGCTTAGTGAGATGCTGTGTGCTGACAATGTGCTTAGATTATCTGGGTGGGTTTTGCAGGGTTTACTACACGTATCTTCGGTTGAACATTCTATAGATGATGAGAATCAAGATGATGGACATGACACACTAGACATGCTGTCAGCTATGCTAAATCTCAGATATAACGTGTACACAGAGTAAACTCTGCTTATTATGCCTCCTTAACCGCCTATAAAGTTCGTAGCTAGTCTCTGAATGCTGATGCTGCCTGGCAAGAAGTGCCTGCGTCTGAGCTGGTTTTGTAATGCGCGGGGAGGGGTAGGAGGCAGGCGAGCATGGCAGTGTGCAGAATCAGCTATCTTTAAGAAAGAATCCGACCACTTCAGAAGATTTAGGTCGTATCAAGCAACCCAAAATTGTAATACACCAGGACCTGATAGGGACAGGTTGGAATTATTCGGAAATTCGTGAATAAGAATTAGAATGCATTTGTTATTCTAGAGTCTTAGTCTTTTGTGTGTGGAGTACCCTATATATGACCTCCTAAGGCTGAAACCTCCTTCATATCCGCACCAAATTGAGGAGACACGCTTTACTAAATTCATCAAAACAGTAAGTGGGAAAGATGGGTTTTCCTAAAAAAATCTGCAACAGATAGTCCCTTTTGTACATTAAACATTTTTTTGTCCACACACCACATCCACTCCTCTTAGGATGACTTCTTCCCCTGCTTTTAGTTTTGGGCCACACTTAGCTTCTAGGGTCACATGTTGTTGTCCCCCTCAGGGCCGGATAATGGTGAAGCCCCCGGGGCACACTACCTGGGCCCACCCTTCAGCCCAACCAGCACTTGCATGCTGGCCAGACCAGCAGTCCAACACTCGACGTCCGCAACCCGATATCAACACACTGCCACTGTGCCAGCCAGGCCAGCATCTAGGGTAACAAGTAAATTATTTAGATTAGTAATTTGTACCACTGTCTGGGCTACATTCAGTGTGGGACCCCCACCAGATTTTGCGCCCAGGGGCCTCCACCTACCTTAATCTGGCCCCAACAGTACGCAAACGCTAGCATGGCAGACACACATCAGCACCGGGGAGAGGAGGAGGGGGATGAGCGCCGCTCTCCGTAGAAGAACATGGCGCACAGGGTCATGTCCTATCTCTTCCCGGGGTACAGAACGGTACAATGCCGCGCATGTGCTGCACCGTACCGCTCCTGTAGGGCGCCGTGCACCCATTGCCATCAATGGGGGACGTATATATGCCGTATATACGTCCCCCATACGGCAGTGTAAATGCAGCCTAATACAGATTTGACATAAAAAGATATTAAAGGACAAGCCCCCAAAACTACCCGAGAAGACGATAGAGCGAGGGCTTCTTGTTGTTTCGGTGGTTTCCTTGGAGATCGGTAAGTGCCTCTTACATCTCGATGAGGACTCGGGGGTTTGACAAGTGACACAACCTCTTCCCGTAGGTGTTTGCTTCGTGTTTCCAATAAATTCTAGAAGTGAATGTGGTAGTAGCACAAGTGTCCAATACAACAAGTCAGATTTATGTGTCGGAGATCTGGAGAACGTCCCCCCGGTGCGCGCTCTGCCCATCGTTAATGTAACACGCTCCAAAATGTATCTATTGACCTTTGTTTGACAGGAATGTAAGTGTTAGAGAGTCTGTTAGTGGGGGATGAAGCGGAGAAGCTTCTCCACTGATTGATCGTCTGTGATGACGAGGACCTTCCTCTAATGAGGCTACAAATAACCCTCTAATATAGAGGCCCCCGCCCCGCTACCGACAGGAAGCTCCCAAGAGCTAATACAGATAATAGGCATGAGACGAGGACGTCTGACGACCGGCGAGGGATATTTTTTATTTTTTCGGTCAGAGATACAATAACCGATTAAAAGAAAAAAAAATATCCTGAGAAAAATCTAAAATTAAAAAAATAAATTCATAATTACATTTATATGTATTGAGGGAATTAGACAATGGGGGTCATTTACTAAGGGTCCAAATCGCGTTTTACCGGCGGGTTACGCGAATTTTTCCGTCTTGCGCCGATTTTTCCTGAATCGCCCTGGGATTTTGGCGCACGCGATCGGATTGTGGCGCATCGGCGCCGGCATGCACGCGACGGAAATGGGGGGCGGGGTGCGTGGTCGAACGAAAACCCGACAGATTCGGAAAAACCGCATTTTAAAAAAAAAAGTGTCGCTGGACACGCGCTTACCTGCACCAAGCATAGGATGGTGCATTCCGGCGGGCCTCAGCGTACTTCAGCACTGCAGCGACACCTGGTGGACGTTGGAGGAACTACCTTAGTGAATCGCCGGAAGACCCAAATCCACCGCACAGAACGCGCCGCTGGATCGCGAATGGACCGGGTAAGTAAATCTGCCCCAATGATAACAATGTGGCTGATGGTGTCATCTACTTACAGCTTTATTTATTATTATTTTTATTAAAAGGAAATATTTACAAATTTTGTTTGACCACCTTCACGACGTCTCTTGACCGGTTGTGAAGGTCATGGACCGAGCCCTCTCCATACGCCTGCCACAGATCGAGACCGGTTAGTAACCTAACAGTGCTACATATGGGCGGCGCCCCCGTGTCACCATCGGTGAGCTCCAATCAATTGACATGACAGCTGCCGATTGCTGTCATTCCGCTTCCTGTATTACAGTTTGTCTGAGACAGAGCAGCACATTCCCAATATTCATCCACGGAAAAACATTTTCCAGCATCGATGTAGTATAAAAGCCAAATTTCACAGGTGTCCCTGCGATCCGTACCTCGGATCGCAGGCACACCTGTGCCCCTCTCCGTGGCGGCGCTGCCCCGTTCCCTGACCCGCACTTACCTCTCCACGCTCCTGCTCCTGTCCTGGCGAGGCCGCACATCCCTGCTCCTTAGGGCGCACGTGGGTCGGCACTCAAAGATTTAAAGGGCCAGCGCACCTCTGATTGGCGCTGGCCATTTCCGGGTTTCCATATAGACCGGCGGATCCCATCATTCCCCGCTGGCTCTTTGCGCTCACCATTGTGAAGTCTCCGTGCGTTGTTCCTTGTTCTGTTTCCCGTTCCTACATTGATCTCCAGTTTGACCTCGACCTTTCCTTTGACCTCTGCATCTCTGCGCCTGCCCTTATTGCCTGGACTCTGATTCTTTACCGCGACCTTGCTGCCACCGAGGGCTAGTCACACCTGTGGAGCGACCTGGTGGCCCCCCGCCGCACAAGAACATCCGCTTTGTAGAGGCTCTGGTGAAACCACTTAATTCATTCCGGTCCCAGGTGTCGGCTAGTTACCATCTCCCCGGTGGTCCAGGGGTCCACTGACCCCAGAACCCTGACACCAAACTTCACATAACAAACATAAAATGTGACCGTCTTTTTATATGTTACTGTGAAACAAAGAAGTTTGGCTTTTATACTACATCGGTGCTGGAAAAAATGTTTCTGTGATGGTTATATATTCCCGTGAGCGGAATTTCAGCACCTGAACATAACGGAGCTGGATGGACTATGAGGTTACAGGTCGGTGAGTTTCTTTCTCCTCATTATATATTCACATATACAGTAATCAAAAAGTATTTAGTATAGTATTGCAGTATATTGTATAATGATCAGACCCCACTAAGTTTAGTACCCCAGTGGGTCGAAAATAATAGTTACAAAAAAATATTATAGTTTTAAAAATATTTAAGAAAATGTAAAAAAAATTCTAAATCACCCTCTTTCTCTAGAACACATATAAAATAATAAACCAGTAACATCATACATTTATTGGACACACATTTACTAAGGACCTTGCACCATTTTTCTGTTGGACTTTGCACGTTCTTTTCAGTGCAAAATGCTCTCACAGGAATTTAAAAAGTGTACGTGATGCATTTGTGTCGCGCGCAACCTTTTGTGTTGCGTACACTATTCTTCACACGGCACAATTTGGTTCACTTGAGGCTCTGGTGTGGAGGTCCTAGGTTAAAAGGGTTGTCGTGTATGCTTCCACGGACTTACTTATACATAACATTTTGGCTGTACATACTGTTAAGCCGTAGTCCTATCGTTCTTCTTGGTTTTCGTTTATGCCCTCTTTCCACGCTCGTTATACCCCTGTCATGTGGTGTCACACAGGTGCAGGGTCTATTTATCCCTGGTCATGTAGTGTCCAACATTTTGTCCACTGCTCGTTATATCCCTATCAATTTGTTCACACAGGTGCACTGTCTCGTTATATCCCTGATCATGTGTGTCACACAGATGCAGGGCTCATTATACTCCCTGGTCATTTGATCTCACCCGGTGCAGGCTCATTATATCCTGGTCTGTGAGGTCACAGGTGCACGGCTCATTATATTCCTGTCATGTGATGTCACACAGGTGCACGGCTCTTATATCCTGGTCATTCTGATCTCACACAGTGCAGGGCTCATTATAATCCCTGGTCATGTGATCTCACACAGGTGCATGGCTCGTTATATTCCTGGTCATACAATATCACAATCACAGGTGCATGGCTCAATATATCATCCCTTATCAATGATGTCACCACAGTTCAGGGTTGTTATATCCTGGTCATGTGATGCACACACAGGTGCACGGCTCATTATATCCCTGGTCATATGATATCACACAGTGCAGCGGCTCATTATATCATCCTTTATCAAATGATGTCCCACAGGTACGGCTCGTTTATATTCTCTGGTCATGTGATGTCCTACAGGTGTATGGCTCTTTATTCCTTCCGTTCATGTGATGTCACCAGGTGCATGGCTCGTTATATCCTGGTCATGTGATGTTCACCAACAGGGGCACGCTCATTCAATCCCTGGTCATGTGATGTCACACAGGTGCACAGCTCGTTATATCCCTGGTCCATGTGGATTTCATCCCAGGTACACAGGTGGCGTCGTTATATACCATTGGTCATGTGATGTCACACCGGTACATGGTCTCGTTTATATCCTTGGTCATGTGATGTCACAACACAGGTACCGGCTCGTTAATCCCTGGTCATGTGATGTCACACAGTGCACGACTGCTTATATCCCGGTCATGTGATGTCACACACAGTTGCCCACTTGTTATTTCCCTGGTCTGATGTGAGTCACACAGGTGCAGAGGCTCCATTATATTCCTGGTCGGAGTCACACAGGGTGCACGCTCGTTATATCCTTGGTCATGTGTATGTCACAGGTACACGGCTCGTATATCCCTGGTCATGTGATGTCACACAGGTGCCAATCGGCTGTTATATCCTCTCTGTCATTGTGATCTCACCAGGTACATGCTCGTTATATCCTTGGTCATGTGATGTCCCACAGGTGCACGGCTCATTATATCCCTGTTCATGTGATGTCACACAGGTGCACAGCTACAATTACTCTCTGTAATAGAAGGAGCCGTGCACCTGTGGAACATCACATGGTGTTTTAAATCGCAGGAAGAAATTAGTCTCCTGTTAAATTATAGTGACTGCAGATTTTTCATCCGCAGAAAAAAAAATAACCCGTCTCTTAAAGTGAAAGGTCAATTTCACCAACTTAACCAGGGTAAGTAAAATATATGGCGGAAAATGTAAAAATGCCTTTATTTGCCCAACTGTATTGTATCCTTTATGTCTGTGTAACTTAGTTACAGTTTTGTACATTTTTAACGATTCAATAAAAATTGAAATTGAAAAAATTATTGAAAAATAATAATATATGTATTTACAATAATAGCTAAAATATTAAATAAATAAGTCAAATAATAATAACAATAACATTAATAATAATAATAATAATAATAATAGAACCACTTCCTACATATGGTACTGGAATCAGCTTCTTGGGGAATGGAGGATGTGTTCCTTCTGCTGCTTTCTATCTGTGGTTTTAGGACCTTTGGAGGACCTTCAAAGATCCTGAAATGCCTATTATATACATATGTATTGAGAGAAGATCAGATGTACAAGGATTTCATTGGAGAAGTAAAAAAAAATCATTATCATAAATTTATAATTGTATTTTCAGCAAAACTACTCAGCTCAGAGATTAAACAAGATATGTTTCTGCATCAGTGTTATAAAAAAATAACAATATATGTAACTACAATCATAACAAAAATATTAAATAAATAAGTAAAATAATAATAATAAAATTAACAATAATAATAACAATAATAATGATAATATAAATTGTGATCATGCGTTACCGTATGTTAAATTCAAATAATATTTCTTCAAAATATTAGAAAAAAATCTAAATGCATTGCAAGTCAATTTTCCAATCTATTCAAAATCCTTCATAAAATGTTTCCAGATAAGAGATTTTCTTGATGATGATAATAATGAAGCTTGATAATTGGTCATGACGAGTCCTGAAGAGATTTTTTTTAATTAACAATAAAAAAAAAAAAAAGAAAAGAATTGGAAATAGGAAAAGAAAAGTCAAAGATTAAAAAAATTAAAATTCAAGAAATCACATAATAACATTCAATCTCTTCAGGCAGAAAATGTACATTTTTTATATGAAATAGATTAAATCTTGTGGAGAGAATTAGTTTGACATTGTGAAATCTTATTGAAACATAATAATAAATAAATAATAAATACATTTTTAGTTTTATTATTTTTTAGGACATGAATTACTTCCTAATATTACATAAGTTCTATAAATTTTTTGTTAAAATGAAGCTCCATCTTTAAAATTCAGAGTTTTATTTTATAGTCATCAAACATAAATAAAATAAAATATCCGAAGGAAACGCGGCACAAGGAAAAAAAAAACCAAATATAGAGTTCAATCAATTTACGAATTAATAATGTAAATCTTACGCAAAAAGCTGCAAACAATAACCATTAAATAAATAGACTATCTCCCACAGTTATGAAAACATCTCTGTAAACAGTAGTAGATTGACTCCAAGATGTTTGGAACAACCTCCCTACTGAGTTACTTTAGAAACTACAGAGCCTTGATCTCAAGCATCATTGACGTCTTTTATAAATATAATATAATTCTTTTATTATACATGTTCGCGCACACCATTCCGCAGTGCTGTCAATATGAAGAGGATGAGGTAAACCTACATTCACAGAACATCTGTGCTTGTTACTACAGATTCTGGAACCAACTCCACACTTCCTGCTGAGTTCTTTACAGAAATTTCCGTGAATGTTATCATTAAGTCACCGCAGAGCCCTGAACTCAAAATCATCTGTCTGTCCGGGGATCATTTAAAGATGGTGTAGGATTTGAACACGCCCCCATCCAAAGATAAGTGTGTAGTTCTCAAAGATGTTGGTAACAACCTTCCAGCTTTCTTCCTTTCAGGAAATAATGATATGACACCAGGGCTATGAATCCCTTCCTACATATGGTACTTTTTGGGGAATGGAGGATGTGTTCGATCCTGTCTGCTCATTTCTGTCTCAATGTCGGTTTCTTAGACCTTTGGAGAACCTTCAAATCCTGTAAATGCCTATTATTATATACATAGTATTGAGAGATCAGATGTACACGAACGGATTTCCTTGGAGAAGGTCCCTCTCTAAAAAAAATGTCATTATCATAATTTTTAGAGATTAGATGGATCACTAAATGCTCGGGTGGCTCATTATTCGAGACAACTTTTCTTCCAACGCCGAGTTGCTCGTCTCGAATAACGAGCCCCATTGAAGTCAATGGGGACTCGGCATTTTTCAAGGGACATGTTCGGGAATAAAATGTGTTATTTAATTGAAAAAATAATGTCTTCTGAGAAGTGATCAATGTATGCAAACATCTGCAATCTATTCTCACTGCTCCGCTGCTTCCGGTAGTTATATTCCCCACAAGTTAATCCAGATGTTGAGAGACATGTGTAAACGAATAGAATCAACAAACAGTGACCCGGATCATTTAAGTGAAAAACCGCAGTGAAACACAACAGTGAAGAATAGATAGTTACCGAATGTTCGGTCACATCTGCTAATACTTGTCGGTAGTCATAGCCTGTCACCGGGATCCGCGCTGCGTTCTTCTTCCACTGATGTCCTCCCCGTGGTCTTCCGGCCGCTCCCCGAAGTCGTCCCCACGTGGCTGCCATAGTCTCACTCCCTGTGCTCGCCCTATGTCCCGTTCCCCATGCCCCCGGCTGGGCCGGTTCCCTCTCACCCGTTGCATGTCTCCCCCGTGCTGCCTCGATGTCTTCCCCTGCCTGCCCATGTCTCGTACTCCCCCGTGCTGCCCGTGGCTCCACCCGTGCTTGCCCGATTCTCCCCGTGCTGCCGAGTCTCCCCCCCGTGCTCTGCCATGTCTCTCCCTGCTGCCCGAGTGCTCCCCCGTGCTGCTTGATGTCTCCCCCCGTGCTGCCCGATGTCTCCCCCGTGCTGCCCGATGTCTCCCCCGTCGCTGCCCGATGTCCTCCCGTGCTGCGCCCTGTCTCCCTGCTGCCATGTCTCCGCTCCTCGCTGCCTTGATGTCTCCCTTCCCCCGTGCTGCCCATGTCTGCCCCGTCTGCTTGATGTCTCCTCTGCTTGATGTCGTCCCGTTCTCCCCCGTGCCGGCCCGATTGTCTCCCCGCTGTGCCCGATGTCTCTCCCCGGTGCTCCCGATGTCCTCCCCCGTGCTGCCCATGTCCCTCCCCGTGCTCCCCGATCTCCCCCGTCTGGGCCCGAGTCTCCCCCCTGCTGCCTGATGTCTCCCCCGTGCTGCCTGATGTCTCCTACCCCGCTCCCCCGATGTCTCCCCCGTGGCTGCCCATGTCTCCTCCGTGCTGCCCCGAGTCTCCCCCCGTGCTGCCCGATGTCTCCCCTGCTGCCCGATGTCTCCTCCCCCTGTGCTGCCCGTGCTCCTTCCCCCCCCCTGCCTGCGATGTCCCTCCCCCGTGATGCCCGATGTCTCCCCCGTGCTTCCCAATGTCTCCCCCCGTGCTGCCCGATGTTCTCCCCCGTGCTGCCCGATGTCTCTCCCCTGCTGCTTGATGGTCTCCCCCGTGCTGCCCGATGTCTCCTCCTCCCCCTGCTGCCCGATGTCTCTCTCCCCCGTGCTGCCCGATTCTTCCCCGTGCTGCGTGATGTCCCCCTTGCTGCTTGATGTCCTCCCCTTTGCTGCCCGATGTCTCCCCGCTGCCTTCCCCCCGTGCTCCCGTGCTCCCCCGTGTCGCCCGTGTGTCTCCCCCCCGTGTGGCCCTGTCTCCCCCCGTGCTGGCCCGATGTCTCCCCCGTGCGGCCCTGATGGTCTCTCTCCCCCGTGCTGCCCGATGTCTCCCCTCTCCCTCCCCCCAGCTGCCGATGGTCTCCCCCGTGCGCCCGATGTCTCCTCCCCCTCTGCTGTTCTCCCCCGTGCTGCGATGTCTCCCTCCCCGTGCTGCCCGATGTCTCCCCCGTGCCTGCCCGATGTCTGCCCCCGTTCTGCTTGATGTCCTCCCTGCTGCTTGATGTCTCCCCTGTGCTGCCCGATGTCTCCCCCCCCGCGCCCGATGTCTCCCCCGTGCGCCCGATGTCCTCCCCCCGTGCTGCTTGATGTCTCCCTGCTGTCTTGATGGTCTCCCCCGTGCTGCCCGATGTCTCCCCCGTGGCTCGGCCCGATTTGTCGCCCCGTGCTGCTTGATGTCTCCCCCCGTGCTGCCCCGATGTCTCCCCACTCTCTGATTGCCTCTCTCCTCTGCTTGTCTTGCTTGATGTCTACCCTGCTGCTTGATGTCTCCCCCCGCGCTGCCCGATGTCTCCCCCCCGTTGCTGGCCCGATGCTCTCCCCCCGTCGCTGCCCGTGTCTCCCCGTGCTGCCCGATGTCTCCCCCCCCCTCCGCGGCCCGATGTCCTCCCCCGTGCTTCCCGATGTCTCTGCCCGTGCTGCCCTGATTGTCTCCCTCTTCCCCCGTCTGCTTGATGTCTCCCCGCTGCTTGCCCGATGTTCCCGTGCTGCCCCTTGTCTCCTCTCCGGTGCTGGCCCGATTCTCCCCCCCCCAATCCCCTCGCCGCTGGGCATGTCTCCCCTCTGCTGGCCCGATGTCTCACCTCCTGCTGCCCGATGTCCCCTCCCGGCTGCTTTATGTCCCCCCGTGCTGCCCCGATGTCTCCCCGTGCTGCCCGATGGTCTCCCCCTGTGCGCTCCCTGATGTCCCCTCCCGTGGCTGCCCCGATGTCCCCCGTGCTGCTTGATGTCTCCCCCTGCTCGCTTGATGTCTCCCCTGCTGGCCGTTCCGCGCGTATCTTCCGACATAAGCAGTTGCCGAACATCTGTAATCCTATTCTTCACTGTGGTTCTTCACTGTGTTTTTCATCACTTAACTGATCCTGTGTTCACTGTGTTTCACTGTTTTTATCTATTTTCTTTGTTCTTCCACTGTGTTTTTTTTATTAAATGCTCCCCGATCTCGAGCATGGGGAATACTCCGTCCGAGCAACGAGCCGGTTTCGAGTCATTAATACTCAACGACGCATCAGCTCGGACGTATAATACTCGCTCTCTCTATCATAATGCATGAAATCAAATAGATTTCCTTTAAAGGCTTATTTTTATTGGTTAGGTGTGCGAATTTTAGTAGCTCTAAAAAGGTACAGAGGTGTCAATCAATGCTTATGATTTGCATATAGTAATAAATAAATAAATAAATAGAAATTCTGGAGAAAAATCATAAATTACAAAATTCAGAGGAGATATTATCCAACTTCATCACCCTATGCAAGATAAACGAGAAAAAATTGGTTGCACCAAAAGAATGGTGTACCATGTAATTTTTGAAGTAAATAAGGGGGTGTGGCCTATTAGAAAAAGGGAGTGGCTCCAGCAAAAGTGGTGGGGATGGGAGTCACGCTGCTTAGCACGGAAAAATGCACCAAAATTTTGGTGCGTTTCCTGATGTGAAACAAAGCCGAATAAGACTAGATGTTCATCAACTACTTTTATCCGACATCAGACACTTGGAACAGTATATGACTGGTCTGGCAAACAAATCAACTGCAAATAACAGGTTGTGCAGTATTCCTCTCTAATGGAAAACAGGGCTATTCCAGCTGCTGTGGAATAAGTGGTACTTTTGGTGGTAGGAACAAATAGTAAGTACTTCAGCATGGACATGTGGTCAGCTATGCTGCATCAATCTCCAGGGAGCCAGATGGGCTCTGCTGCATCAGCAGCACAAGATCAGTAAAGACCCTAAAGAATAGAGACCTTGAAGCCCAGTGCCGAATATATATTTATGGAATTTAGCCTCAGCCTCTAGAAGGTTCAAGGGAGCTAGATTTTTCATTACAAAACCCAGAAGGGCGATCAGTCCTATTCGGTCCACTCCAGCAGGAATTCCAGACTTTACTTAGATAATGGGGCACATGTACTAAGGGTCAGAATCGCGTTTTTCCGCCAGGTTTCCCGAATTTTCCGATTTGAGGCAAATTGCCCCGGGATTTTGGCGCACGCGATCGGATTGTGGCCCATCGGCGCCGGCTTTCACGCGACAGAAATCGGGGTGGCGTGGCCGTCGGAAAACCCGACGGATTCGGAAAAGACGCAGAATTTAAAAAAAAAATTGTGTCGCAAGAATAGCACTCACATGCACCAAGACGGAGAGGGTGGACTCCGGCGGACTTCGGCGGACTTCGGCGCAACAGCGACACCTAGTGGACATCCGAGTGCACAATCTTAGTGAATCCCGGCAGAACCCAAATCAGCGTCGGAGAACGCGCCGCTGGATCACGACTGGACCGGGTAAGTAAATCTGCCCCAATGACCCAACTCTGGGGCATGACATGTACATGTCTTTATCTTCCCAGAAACCATAAGTGTGGGCACCTACAATGTAAGGTTTGTTCCAGTTTACAAACTGTGAACTTTTTCTATTTCTATGTAACTATTAAAATGTACAGTAATGAATGTATATTAAAGGAAACCTACCCCTGCTCGGAGGATGAAATCATGGAGCGCACCACCCTGTGGTCTATATAATCCTGATGCCGACAGATGCTTTGGTGTGGCGCAGCAATCTTTAGTTTAGCTAAAAAAAGATTAACTCACATATGTAAATGAGCCCTCTGGTGCGACCCCTATGTCTTCAGCTGTCTGTCCATGCCTTCCGATTGTTAATTATTCACGCCTCCGTCTTTCTACCCGCCCTCCTTCAGGTGCCGAGAACCGTGATGTCACCGAGCTCTCGCCACTTATTGCACATGCACCGACACTAACTCTCGCACAATCGGCCGGTGATAAGTGCCGAGAGATTGGGCAACATAGAGCGAAGCTTATGTACAGGGAAACATACTGGATGTATATATTGAGTAGTAGACGCCCAGTAGGTCTGAACTAAGAAGGGATCTAATTCAATGCTATTCGGTGAGCTGGACTTTGCTCTATTTCTAACATGTAGCAGTAGCTATAATGTAATAGTAATGTAGGTGAAGATATAGTAAAAATACAGGAGACTTTATATACAATGGGGGTCATTTACTAAGGACCCGAATCGCTCTTTTTTGTCGGGTTTCCAAAAAATTACCGGTTTGCGCCAAATTGCCCTGGGTTTTTGGCGCACGGGATCGGATTGTGGCGCATCAGCGCCGGCATGCATGCAACGGAAATCGAGGGCGTGGCCGTCGGAAAACCCCACGGATTCAGAAAAACAGCGGTATTTAAAAAAAAAATGTGTCACTTGACACTCGCTTACCTGCACCCAGGATAGGAAGGTGAACTCCGGCGAACCTTGGCGCAGCAGTGACACCTGGTGGACATCCGGCGCACTACCTTAGTGAATTGCCGAAAGACCCGAATCCTCGACGGAGAACGCGCCGCTGGATCGCGACAGGACCGGGTAAGTAAATGTGCCCCAATATATGACACATGATACAAGGACTTGCGTCCATCCCGAGGACATGTTTTGGTCTATCGGTTCTTGTAAGAATTGTTTATTTCTGTAGGAAGATCTTGTAGGAATAAATGGTTAGAATCCATTCATATAACATTCCTATACAATGGAAGCCCTAAACAGCCCCATCCCTTCTCCACTGTACTAAAAGGCACAGTGTCGGCACCTTGTGTGGCTCTCACTATCATCATAGACAGATCCTTTATTGTAATAGCAGTGACGCAGCCGGGAATTAATCTGCTCCCAAATGTACGGCAGGTCCTCAGCGATGTCAAAAGAATCAGAAATCAGAAGAATAAGCAACAACGACTCAAGAATGTGACACAAATGTAACAATATAGAGAATGATTCATATTAAATATTCTACAACATGGCCGGAGCGCGTGTACTCCGAGGATTCTGGGATTTCTGATGTCACATGTAGAGAGGGTAATGACTATTATTATGTAGGTGAGTACAGCAGCACATCATAAAGTAATGGGAGACGTCCGAATGTAATGATGGATGTGGTAGGAATAACAAGAGCAACAACATGAGAAGATAAGAAAAGGGGAGGAAAAATAAACAACAGGAAAGAAGGACTAAAGTAAGCAAATGGGAAGAGCTATGGAAGAGGAAGGAAAAAAGAAAGGTAGGAAGAAAAACGAAAGAAAATTGAAAGAACTATGAGGGAGAAAAGAATACATGGAACAAGGAAGGAAGGAAGAAAGGAAGGAAGGACAAAAGAAAGGAAGGGAAGAAGAAAGAAAGAAAGAAAGGAAAGAAAGAAGAAAGGAAGGAAGGAAATGGAGGAAAGGATAGAAGCAAGAAGAAAGAAAATAGACTAAAGGAATAAACAGAACAATAAGATGGAAGGAAGAAACTTATCATAATGAATGCACAGAAAGAAGGAAGAAAAAAAATGTAAAAGAGGAAGGATTAAAGCTCATGACCCTGTACCGCACCTTATTTCCTACAATCCCATATTCTATTTGTTCCTGCCAATAAAGCTTCTTTGAATAAAACATGAAAGTTAGCAAGGAAGGAAGGAAGTACATAAGGAAAAAGGGGAAGAGAGGAGAGAAGAACTGATGCAAGGAAGGATATAAGGAAGAAAGGATCTTCCATGTCCAGTGTTTATGATCTTCCCAGCACCAGATCCAGTGGGAATCTGTATAATCAGAGAGAATCCTGAGCGTGAGACCCCAGCAATCTGATCTAATGGGGCAGATTTACTTACCTGTCCTGTTGCGATCCCGCGGTGCGTTGTCCGACGTGGATTCGGGTCCGGCGCGATTCACTGCGTCCATGCGTCCGAGTTCCTGCAGGTGTCGCTGCTGCGCCGAGGTCCACCGGAGTTCACCTTCTTCGTCCCGGTGCATGTGAGTGCTGATCTTGCGACACAAAACCTGTTTTAAATTCCGCGGTTTGTCCTAATCCGTCAGGTTGTCCGACAGCCAAGCCCCCGATTTCTGTCGCGTGCACGCCGGAGCAGATGCGCCAAAATCCGATTGCGTGTGTCAAAATCCTGGGGCAATTCGCCGCAAAATGGAAATATTCATAAGGAAAAAGGGAAAGAGAGGAGAGAAGCACTGATGCAAGGAAGGATATAAGGAAGAAAGGATCTTTGGAAGGACAGAAGGAAGGATCTTCCATGTCCAGTGTTTATGATCTTCCCAGCACCAGATCCAGTGGGAAGCTGTATAATCAGAGAGAATCCTGAGCGTGAGACCCCAGCAATCTGATCTAATGGGGCAGATTTACTTACCCGTCATGTTGCTATCCCGCGGTGCGTTGTCCGACGTGGATTCGGGTCCGGCGCGATTCACTGCGTCCATGCGTCCGAGTTCCTGCAGGTGTCGCTGCTGCGCCGAGGTCCACCGGAGTTCACCTTCTTCGTCCCGGTGTATGTGAGTGCTGATCTTGCGACACACAAAACCTGTTTTAAATTCCGCGGTTTCTCCTAATCCGTCAGGTTGTCTGACAGCCAAGCCCCCGATTTCTGTCGCGTGCACGCCGGAGCAGATGTGCCAAAATCCGATCGCGTGTGTCAAAATCCTGGGGCAATTCGCCGCAAAATGGAAATATTCTGTATTCTAATATGCACAAAAAGAAACATTTCCAGATATTTCTCCAGCATCTTTTGTAGTTTATTACATTTTAATTTTAGTTTCATTATAATTTTTTATGGGGAATTCTGAGATATTACGATTATTAAATAGATATTTCTTTCTATCTATTTATCCTCATTTATTATCTCTCCATTCAACTTCTTTCCATTGTCGTTCCCATTTCTGTGACCAATCAATTCTCCAGCTCTAACGATCCTAATGTCCCATTACTGATGACATCACAGGGTGTGCGGCCGCCTGACCCCGCGGTCTGCATCTGTCTAGTTACTTTCCTCCAGTTACAACCATTATATTTCTATAAATACCGTTGTGATCTAATCAGAGGGATGTGGAGCTCGTGCTGTGTGACCCCAGACATGGAGACTGAGTCGTCCTTTAACCTGCGCTCTATAGTCACAGGAAATGTATAGGAAAGGTCACATGTTCTGCCTGACCCTAAGGAACTGACCCCGGCAATCATCGGATGACATGAGCAGTAGATCCGGATAATGTGGGGGAAGCGGCCGCACTCCATATATCATGACCCGTTATTTTCTGACCCGCACATCTTCCCCTTCCAACAGCAGCCCCAAATGATTACGCTTTGTATAAATATCCACCCAAATTTAGTAATACCCCTTGTCATCAGCAATCCCAAGGCCCCATACAGGCACATTTTGTAACTACAGTGACTGCAGCAGTGATCAGACACAGGATTATTAGTCATCTTATAACTCGCAGGAGACTTCTCTCAGCGGTGACTTATTGTTTCTGTATTCACCAACAACACCTTTCCACACTGTGCTCCTAAAAGTACCACTTTGGGGCACATTTACTAAGAATCCGAATCACATATTTCCCGAATTCTGCCGAATTGCGCCAAATTGCCCCGGGATTTTGGCGCACACGATTGGAATGTGTCGGATCGGCGCCGGCATGAATGCAACGAAAAATGGGTGGGGGGGCGTGGCCGTCGGAAAACCCCGACGGATTCGGAAAAATCTCGCTATTTAAACGGAAAAAAAAGTGTCGCTTGACACAGACTTACCTGCACCAAGAAATAGGATGGTGAACTCCGGCGGACCTCGGCGCAGCAGCGACACCTGGTGGACATCGGGCGCACAACCTTAGTGAATCACCGGAAGACCCGAATCCTCATCGGAGAACGCGCCGCTGGATCGCGACAGGACCGGGTAAGTAAATTTTCCCCATTCAGTTCCATTGTAGTGTCCCCCTGCTTAACAACACTGTGCTCCTAAATAATATATATTCCAATGAACACATCTGGCAACACTGTGCCCCCCTTTATATATATGATAGCACCTCTTGAGTACTAAGAATATAATATAATTCACTATAAGGGACTATAAGGGACCCTATTTATCTAATAATTTATTATACGGTCAATATACAACTTTTTTATGGGGGGGGGCTATGTATATATTATAATTTAATTGGTTGCTGATAGATGTGAGAGGTTCTATTCTCTATTGTGATTGTTGTATACTTTACCACTTTTCTATTTTTTCATGGCCGATGGTGCGCCCAGGGCGTTGGCTTCGCTCCGCCGGCGTCCCTCTGTCATGCCTCAACCTCGCAGCCTCATCTCACTATTGACTCTTCTTCTTCTGTTCGGTGACCTTAATCAAATCAAATTTGCGCAATACGTTCATCACCTGCGCATTAAGACAATTATCCCCAATGTAAACAAAAATTTAAAAAGTTACAGCTTCCGGAAAGAGCGAAGTAAAAATCGGATAAGGTTCTTATCAGATCTCCAAGACTTGATTCCCTTTAAGATGCTGTTCAGACAAGGTAAGGAAGAAGAGTAGCCCGGTGCATGATGGGACGGCGGGATCTCAGGTACCGGCAGCTATTTATAAGTGTTTTTCAGCGAGCACCTTGTTTACTGCACAGACGCGCTGTCATAGGATGTGCCAGATAATAAATGATCATCCGCCGAGGACTCACTAACACCACGGATACAGACGCCAGATTCATCTAGAAGAACAACTGTGCACAGAAACATCCGCCAAATGCTGGAAAAGGACAATGAAATCTGAATATATTCCAGAAGAGCGAGAATACGGCTTATTATAAGGATTACATCAATGTAAATAAGAAAGAAAGATATCAGATAGATGAAGAGATATGAGAGATATATAAATAGATATAATAGAGCGATACCTCAGGTCACATATAACTTCTCTATTAGGACAGTCCCATTAGGTTGGGGATAATAAAGCAATGTCTATAGGAGATGGATATGGATGGGGCTTTCTGGCAGCTGACTGGTACCAATGCTGACGCTAGGCTGGACGAGCAAATAGATACTATATGAGGGCGAGCGCCATTGTGTCATAGGGGATTTTACCTGACACAACCTTAAACTGTCACAAATAGCTAAGATTTTCTATTACACAAGAACAATAAATCCCACGGTCCCTGTATGTCTGATATACTGTACAGCTCACATGGAAGGTTCTCCATATCTTCTATACTGCACATATCAGTCTATAGCAGCAGTTCTACAAATGTCCTCTAGATGTCACTGCCAACATACTGAAACCAAAGAGCTATACATAGAGTGCCACAGCGAATTACATAAGAACATTATTACTATTACTATCTATCTATCTATCTATCTATCTTCTTATCTATCTAGCAATCATATCTATCTACTCTCATCTATCTATCTATCTATTAAATCTATCAAAAAAAAAGAAAAAAAAAAAGAAAGAAAAGAAAAAAAAAAACCAGAAAAAAGAATCTATCTATCTCATATCTTCATCTCATATCTACTCTATGCTCACTATCTATCTATCATCTATCTATCATATCTATCTCCTATCTAATCTATCTAAATCATACTATCTACTATCTCCTTCTCATCTATCCTATCCTATACTATCTATCTATCTGATCTCATATCATATCTATCTAGCTATCTATCTAATCATCTTCTATCTATCTATCATCTCAATTCTATCAATAAATCTATCTCATATCTATCTAAAATTAAATCTATCTATAAACTATCTATCTCCTATCTAGCTATCTATCTCCTATCTATCTATCTCCTCTCTATCTTTCTATCTATGCTATCTCCTATCTATCTATCTCAATATCTATCTATCTATCTATCTATCTATCTTCTATCTATCTATCTATCTAACCTACCTATCTATCTCATACTCTATCTAATCTATCTATCGATCTATCTAATGCTATCCCCCTCATACTTATCTATCTATCTATCTATCTAACCTCACTCTCTTCCATATATATACTATCTATCTCATCTATCTATCTACCACTCCATCTATCTCATATATCTATCTATCTATCTCTCTATCTATCGTACTAAATCTAATCATCATATCATATCAGATATCTATCTATCGATCATATCTCCGAATCTATACTACCTCCCTATCTATCTATCTAATCTAGGTCTAATCTATCTCCTATACATTCTATCATCATATCTATCTCTCTATCACAATCGATCTATCTATCAGATATCATACCTCCTATCTAATTCATATCTATCTATCTATCTATCTATCTATCTATCTAAATCTAATACTATCTATCTATCAATTCTCATATCATATACTATCTATGACTAACTATCTACCATCCTATCTAATCTCATCTCTATCATATCTATACTATCTATCTACCAGAAAAAAAACAACCAAATCCTATCTGTTATCAATACAGAATCATTATCATCTATCATCATCCTATCAATTCGATCTACATATCGAAATAAAATCTATACTATATAATCTATCTCATACTCTATCATCTATCATAAATCTATCTAGCTCATATAATACTATTTATCTCATAATCTTCTATCTAATGCTATCGGATCTATCGACCCTATCTATCTTATCTCCTATCTAGCTATTTATCTATCTATCGATCTACTAAATCTCTATCTATTAATACTATCATGATCATATCACTATCGCATATCTATACTATACAAAATCATATCTATCTATCTATCAATAGCTATCTATCATCAATAGCTATCTATCTTTCTATCTAAATCTATTCAATATCTAATCTATACTATCGATCAATTTCTCCATCTCAAAGTCAAATATCTAGTCTATCTCATATCTATCTATCTATCTCTCTCATCATATCGTATCTATCTAATACCATATCTTATCTATACTATCATCATAGTCTATCTATCTATCTCATATCCTATCAATAACTCTCCTATCATATCTATACTATCATATCTATCGCATTACTCAATATTACTATACTATCTATCTATCTCCATATCTATCTCTCTATCTTATCTCATATCTATCTATCTTCTATCTAATCTATCTATCTATCTATCTATCTGCAATATCATCTATCTATCTTCTATCATATCATCATCATATCTATCCTATCTCATATCTACTATCTATCTAAAATCTATCTATCATGCATATCTATTCTATCTCCTCTCATATACTAATCTTACAAATCATATCTAAATAATATCTATACTATCTCTCGATCTCATAATCTATCTATCTATCATATCTATCATTCTATCTAATCATCTTCTCTATCTATACTCGATATCTATCTCAATAATCTAATCTCATTCTATTGCTCAATCTGTCTATCTATCTATCAACTAGAAACTATCTATCTCAATATCTATCTATCTATCTAATCTCATAGCTATCTATCCTATTCTATCTCCTATCATATCTAATCTATCGATCATATCTAAAGCTAAATCAAATATCATCTATCTATCTCCAATATCTATCTATCTATCTACTAGTCTATCATACTCATTCTATCTACTCTATCATCATAATCTATCTATCTATCTATCTCCTACTATCTATCTATCTCATCGTATCTAATCTATCGTCATATCTAATCTATCTCTCTATCTATCTCATATCTATCTATATATCTCATATCTACTCAATCTATCTATCTAAATCTAATCTTACTATCTATCTATCTCCTATCTATCTAATCTCCATATCTATCTATTTATCTATCTATCTATCTAATCTATACTCAAATATCTGATCTATCTATCTATCTATCTCTCTCTATCTATCTCATATCTATCTATCTATCTATACTATCTATGCTATCTCATATCTATCTATCTATCTATCTGTGTACATCTCATCTATCTATCTTTCCTTCATATCTATCATCTATCTATAACTAATCGTCAGCTCTTCTCTATCTATCTCATCTATCCATATCTATCTATCTACGATAACTATCTATCTAATCTCATATACTATCTTACTATCGCATATCTATCATATCTCCTATCAAATATCTATCTATCTATCTATCTCATATCTATCTATCTATCTCCTCTACAATTATCTATCATATCTATCTCATAATCTATCTATCTATCCTCATAAATCTATCTATCTTCTATCATCTATCATCGATCATCTCCATATCTATCTATCGCTATCTATCTAATGACTTCTAATCTCTATCTAATCTGATCTCAGATCTATCTATCTATCTATCTATCATATCATCAATATACTATATCTGAAATCTATATCTCTCAGAATTCTATCTATACCTAACATAGTCTATCTATCTCATAATCTATAATATCTAATCTATCTATCTATCTCAGATCTATAGACATACTCTATTCTATCTAATCTATCTATCTTAGAAATCTCCTATCTTATCTAGCATAATCTATCATATCAATCTCGATCTATGAACATATCTATCTAAACAAATATAACTATCTGATGCTAGATCATATCTCATAATCTCTATTCTTCTATCTTAATCATATCTACAATATCGATCTAATCTTCTAATCATATCTCCTATCTATCTATCCTGATCTTCTATTTCATATCTAGCGGCATAGGCTTCTCATCCAACTACTCTATCTCATATCATATATCTATACTAAGAACAATCTATCTATTCTATCTATCTATCATATTCTCCATTATCTTCTAGTCTTAAAGTCAACATATCTGATCTATCTACTATCTACTACTCTATCTATCTCAATTCAATCTATGTCTATCTAAAGCTAAATTCTAGCTACTACTATTCTATCTATCTCTCATCTTATCTATAGTACATCTATCTTATCTCGCATCATCAATATCTATCTAATTCCTATCTACATATCTACTATCTCAAAATATCGTAATTCTTATCTATCTATCTAAATCTATCTTCAATACCTATCCTATCTATCCTCCCTATCTATCTCCTCATGCCTCAATCTATCTCATATCTATCTAAAATCTATCCATCATATCTATCTATCTACTCTATCTATCAAATCATATCTATCTAGTCTAAATCTAGCTATATCTCATTTCTATCTATCAAATAAACTCATCTATCTAATTCTATCTTCTACTATCTAATCTATCTCATGATCTAATCTAATCTTAGCTATCTCATCCCCCCCCCCAATATCATAATCTTCTCTATCTATCAATATCTACTTAATCTCATATCATAGCATTATCTCATCTATCTATCCTCATACAAAGTATCCATCTATACTATCTATCCTATGCGATCTCCTCTCTATATAACATCTATCTATCTATCTATCTATACTCATATCTATCTATCTAATCTATCTCCACCCTATCTATCTTCTTAATCTATCATATCTTAATCTAACTATCTATCTATCTCCCCTATCTATCTATCATATCTATACAGCATATCGTATCTATCTAATCCTATCGCATATATCTAAGAATCTAATCTTCAATATCGTATCTATCTATAAATCTAATCTATCTGATCTATCTGATCTATCCTAATCTATCATATCTCATCTAAACTAACCTCATCTATCTAATCTATCTAGTCATGATCGTCATGCTATCTATCAAAATCTTTTTTTTATCCCCTATCAATCCTATCTATCTATTCATAATCGTATCTATCCGCCTATCTATCATCTCATCTATCTATATCGCCTAATCTATCTATCTCCTATCATAGTCTCTATCTCTCTATATCTATCATCATATCTATCTATCTATTCCTAAATCTAATCTATCATATACGTCATGAACATATCTAATCTAATACATTCTAATCTGCATGTTCTAAATCCATATCTATCAATATCTATACAGATTATCTAAATCTACAGATCTGAAATACCTATCTATCTATCATATCATCATCTCTATCTATCTTCCTATCTATCTATCATATCTATACTCATGTCTAT